>CAUYLG010022006.1:0-18180 GCA_963573385.1 Cacajao melanocephalus
GGAGTTTAATATAATACAGAGAAAGTTTTAAACACTTCTAAGCATGGATAGAAATACCATATTTATGTAAGAATTTATACATCTCAATAAACTAGGTACCTGAGGAACATATCTCAAAATAATAAAAGCTATTTACAACAAACCCACAGCCAATATCATACTGAATGGGCAAAAACTGGAAGCATTCCCTTTGAAATCTGGCACTAGACAAGGTTGTCCTCTGTCATCACTCCTATTCAATACAGTATTGGAAGTTCTAGCCTGAGCAATTAGGCAAGAAAAAAAAATAAAGGATATTCAATTAGGAAAAGAGGAAGTCAAATTGTCTCTATTTGCAGATGACATGATTATATATTTAGAAGACCCCATCATCTCACCTAAAATCTCCTGAAACTGATAAGCAACTTCAGCAAAATGTCAGGATACAAAATCAATGTGCAGAAATCACAAGCATTTCTATACACCAATGACAGACTAACAGAGAGACAAATCATGAGCTAACTCCCATTCATAATTGCTACAAAGAGAATAAAATACCTGGGAATACAACTAACAAAGGACATGAAGGACCTCTTCAAGGAGAACTACAAACCACTGCTCAAGGAAATAAGAGAGGACCCAACCAGATGGAAAAACTTTCCATGCTCATGGTTAGAAAGAATCAATATTGTGAAAATGGCCACACTGCCCAAAGTAATTTACAGATTCAATGCTATCCCCATCAAGCTACCATTGACCTTCTTCACAGAACTGGAAAAAAACACTTTAAACTTCATATGGAACCAAAAGAGAGCCCACATAGCCAAGATAATCTTAAGCAAAAAGGACAAAGCTGGAAGCATCACACTACCTGACTTCAAAATATACTACAAGGCTACAGTAATCAAAAGAGCATGATACTGGTACCAAAAAAGAGATATAGACCAATAGATCAGAACAGAGGCCTTGGAGGCAATGCCAAACATCTACAACCATCTGATCTTTGACAAACCTGACAAAAACAAGCAATGGGGAAATGATTCCCTGTTGAACACATGGTGTTGGGAAAACTGTTTAGCAGTGTGCAGAAAGCAGAAACTGGACCCAGTTTCTGACAACTTACACTAAAATTAACTCCAGATGGATTAAAGACTTAAACATAAGACCCAACACCATAAAAACCCTAGAAGAAAACCTAGGCAAAACCATTCAGGACATACGCAAAGGCAAGGACTTCATGACTAAAACAACAAAAGCATTGGCAAGAAAAGCCAAAATAGACAAATGGGACCTAATTAAACTCCAGAGCTTTTGTACAGCAAAAGAAACAATCATTAGAGTAAACCGGCCCCCATCAGAATGGGAAAAAATCTTTGCAATCTACCCATCTGACAAAGGGCTAATATCCAGAATCTACAAAGAACTAAAACAGATTTACAAGAAAAAAACAAACAAATCCATCCAAAAGTGGGCAAAGAACATGAACAGACACTTTTCAAAAGAAGGCATATATGAGGCCAACAAACATATGAAAAAATGCTCATCATCACTGGTCATTAGAGAAATGCAAATCAAAACCACATTGAAATACCACCTTACCATTCTAACTGGTGATCATTAAAAAATCTGGAGGCAACAGATGCTGGAGAGGATGTGGAGAAATAGGAACACTTTTACACTGTTGGTGGGAGTGTAAACTAGTTCAATCATTGTGGAAGACAGTGTGGTGATTCTTCAAGGACCTAGAAATAGAAATTCCATTTGACCCAGCAATCCCATTACTGGTTATATACCCAAAGGATTATAAATCATTCTATTATAAAGACATGTGCACGTATGTTCATAGCACATTCTTTACAATAGCAAAGACCTAGAACCAATCCAAATGCCCATCAATGATAGACCAGAAAAGGAAAATGTGGCACATATACACCATGGAATGCTATGCAGCCATTAAAAACAATGAGTTCATGTCCTTTGCAGGGACATGGATGAATCTGGAAACCATAATTCTCAGCAAACTGACACAAGAACAGAAAATCAAGCACTGCATGTTCTCACTCATAGGTGGATGTTGAACAATGAGAACACATCGTCAAAGGGAGGGGAGCATCACATACTGGGGTCTGTTGTGGGGAGCCTAGAGAGGGACAGCGGGGGGTGGGGAAGTCAGGGAGGGATAACACGGGGAGAAATGCCAGATGTAGGTGACCAGGGGATGGAAGCAGCAAACCACATTGCCATGTGTGTACCTACGCAACAATCCTGCATGATCTGCACATGTACCCCAGAACCTAAAGTATAATTTAAAAAATAAAAAAATAAAAAATAAATAAATAAGAATTTATCCATTTGGATTCCAAAAAGTTTTATTCTTATCTAAGATATTAACAAAAATTTAGACAATAAAAATTTGGATTTCAAATCTAAAGCTATACAACGATATATATATTTTTTAAATTTAGGTTCCTGTTCCTTCCTCTACTGGGAATCCCACCTCTCACGCCTATCTCAGGTGGCCATAGAAAGTAGGAAATAAAAGCAGTTGAGGATGGAACCTTGTTTTCTGGGAAATAGGTACAAATAACATACCCTATAAAATAAATGGCTGTAGAAACAAAAGATGTTACATTAAACTAATTTTTGTTCCCCTTTCTTGGACTCCTTATCCCTTTCTTCATTTCCCTGTCATTATACTTTCTATCCAAACCACAAGAAGTATTTCCATAATGAAAACATAAATCAATTTTTGAAGACCTTTTAAAAATTAAAATGCATCCAGCCTGTGAGAGTCAGAATGAATGACAAAGCTTTCCAGGAGTATTTAGGAAGTTTCAGGAAATACTACAAACTTCAGGCAGAAGTGTCAGGTCATACTCTTCAGGGAGAAAAGAGGTTCAGTGTCCATAAAAGTTAGAAAAAAGTAAATGTTTTCCATGGACAAAGTGGTTGGAAAATATCAAAAATAACTTTTAAGCTTAAATTCCAGGCTATATTTTACTTTTTAAAAAAAGTTATGACATTTTATAATTTCTCCTCTTAAATCTTGGTACTTGGCGGAAACAGAACTCGTAGATGTCCTTAATTTAGGGATATTCCAGAGCCTGGATTTAGATGGGTGCAATGAAGTTTGTAGTTTCACTGATAGAGAGATGTAATAAAGATTTGAAGGTTCTGCACATGTACCCCAGAACCTAAAGTGCCATAAAAATATATATTTATATACATAAATAAATATAAATTATATATATAATATATATTTTTATATATATAAAGATTTGACGGTAGCAGCTAGTTTCTTGGGAAAAATAGACCTCAGGCAAAGAGATACAGGGTAAGTGTTCTCAGGTCAAAAGAATGACGGTAGTCTTCCAATTATGTTAAGAAATGTTTTATGAGGCTTTTATGTAGACAATTATATGTGGGAAGCTTAAATTTAAAGAAAGACAGACTTGGAAACAATGATAAAATGCAATTAATTATGACAGGTTTTGTCACATTGTTTTTCTAAAGGTTAAATTTAATCCAAAAATATCACACTTGATATTTTGAAATTCTTTTGTCATCAAAATCAGTGATACTTACAGTAGGAATTAATACACATAGAGCTAATATTTTAGAATATTTCCCTTATATGTGTTTCTCTCAGATGTGTATTATGTTATTAGTACAATTTTAATACAATTATTCAGCTCTCCCTATAAGTACTTAGATGTTACTGGCTGCAAAATTTACATGACAAAATATTTCAGTAGACATTTGAGTGTATTTTTAAAGTGGGCATTTTTTTTGCTTGCTTTTTCATATGAAATTTTAATAATGTAGAATTCATTCTTCCTCTAAAACATTGCTAGTTCAAAGGTTTTGGAAATCTGAAGTGTTCTTTGAAGTGCTTTGAAATATTTTAAAAACATCTTTCACAAACAAATTTGTTTTTTATAGTCTACTCTGCTCATTGACACACCAAGACACCACTTCAAACGTTACAGCAGAGCTGTGGACAGGCAGGCAGCCACAACAGAGGACAGGACAGTCTTGAGACAGACAAGCTGCAATCATGGGGAGAGGGACTTAAAAACAAAATCTCAGGAGTCTCTCAGACTGGAGGTGAAAAGTCACTCACCAGTACACCAGGTTCAGTAACCAGAGCCTGTAGGCCCAGGAAGGTGCTAGGGATATTATGAGATACGATGCTAGACCCAATGTTTTCTGCAGCTAACCAGATTCTCCAGGCAGAACATTATTTCTTGCAGCAGCATCTTTAAACTTGGAGATTAGCAACAATAGCTCTACTTATCAGTTAAAAGCTATTTTCAGGTACATTTGCAGTATTAACAATATGAACTTAAATGAATCATTCTGATACTTTCCAAATAAAAAGACCTCTTTAAAAAAATGTTTTTAGAAATCTCATTTGATCCTAAGAAGCTCTCAATGTATATTGATTGGGAAAGTATTTATTTAAAAATTAAAGCTATTAAAAATGTATAATACCTCCAATAAATTTCAATTTTATTAATCATGAGAATATTTATGGTTCTTTGAAGCTGGTACATACGTATTGATAACCTAGCTTATTTAAACATTTCTTGTAGCGTTGACTATCCTGCAATAGCTCTGAGGTCCAGATTACGGGAAAAAAATATCCTACTCTTTGTTCCCTAGAATTTTCTTTTTGGCTTTTATATTTAATCTTACCTATTTGGAATTTTTAACTATGGATATGATTCCATTACAAGTTTCTGACAGAGATTTTATAAAGCAAGTTATGTTTAAATGCATTCAATAGTTTACAGAAATTTTGTTGTAAAATCTTTGCAAAAATAAAAATGTTTTATAAAGTAAATAATGAATATTTCCGTAATAGGTTGGCATCTCACATATTGGGTAGCAATTTAAGAACTAGTTTGTATGCAAAGATAGCCACTTAGAATACGAGAGAAAGGTCTTTAATACCAGTACTGCAATAACTTACTATCTGGCTGGTAGAAAAGTTAATGTTATAGATTTAGGATAATATGATCAAAAATTAAATGTCAATTTAGATATTGTTACCACACTTATAAGTACTCGTTTGAAAAAAAGAAAGCCCTATTATTTGAGATTTAAAAAACTTGGGAATCAGAAGTAGGAATTGAATCACAGAACTGGTTCTATCAGAAAAGAGTAAATTGTGAAATATATTGACAACTTAAAAAGGTGGATGAGAAAAGAGAGGCAGACATTGTATTTGTACATTTGAGTCACAAGGGGGTACATAAAGTTCAGTTTTACAATTATTCAGTGGATATTTTTTGGATATTGAAGATACAGTAAAAATTATCCATACTGTCCAACATACAAATAAAAATGATGAATCTAGGTCTGTCCTCCAAAAATCTAAGAAAGGCTATGAATCTACCAATGGGAAATTTCATTTAACTCAATGACATTGTTTAATAAGTATGACAAAAATTAAATGATATAAGATATAAAAATTTAATTATTCAAAATTATTCTAGAAAAAATTGGATTCATAAAAAAAGAAACATAAACAGCTATCAAAGTAGCTATCAAAACTCAGCCACAGAAACCAAGAATTAACAAATTATTTACTTTAAAACTCAGAGAGAAGAAAAAACATGTTGTGCATTACATGCCAAAAAATGCCAAATATTTGAGGTGATGGATTAATTAATTAGCTTGATTTAATTATTCCGTATTGCATTCAAAAATCATAACATCATTTTGTAGCCCATAAATATTTACAACTATAGTTTTTCAATGTATAATAATTTTTTAACTGAATGTTATATTTATACTCAGAGTGTGAAGACCTTTGTTGGTGTTAATATTTTAAAATGTTATTACAGTTTTTAGATGCTCAAGCATTAAAATAAAAATACGTCTAAGCATCCTATCATTATTAATTATGACAGTGAATTTAATGAAGAGACATTTTAAAATTAACACTCTTCTTTGCCTCCGTCCACCACTTGCCCAGCAAATTAAAGAACAGTCTTTGGTATTGTTGATACAGTTGGTAATCAAGATAAAGCAACTCCACAGAACTCTGCTGCTCTTAATGTAGCTTTATCTTTGATGACTGAAGCAGCATTGCTTGAAGAAATCACCCTCCATTTCTGCTTACCTTATTCCTAAAAAACACCCTCCCTGTGTTTTCAGGAAAAGAATATCAATATATTGTTAATATGAAATACATGACAATGAGAGATTATACTATGGTCTGTTTCTATGTTAAATTGCTTATTTGCATTTTTTCTCTTCCTAAAATTGATACAATCTCTGTTTAGCTTTTTTTTTTTTTTGCCATTTATTCAATTTATTCTATTGCAATCCAAATTAAGACTATGAGAAGAAAAAGATAAAATACTATGGAATTATAGTTAAGGAACCCATTAGGTTAAGAGTATTCTGGGTACTTATATTTTTTAAAATGAAGATTCATTTTTAAATAAAGAAGCATAGGCAAAGAAAACGTGATATTTTCAATGCTGTATTTACGAATTATCTGAATCTTGTACATTCAAAGGAAGAAAGGAATAAATTTCTTTAATATAGAAGCTGTTGCTCACAAGCTCTCATCTCCCTAGTAGTTGATGGATTGGGTTTTTCCAATTCCATTACAAACAATGGCTGTCAGAAAAAAAATCAGTCTTTGAGACTCTGCAAAAGGATTTTTGTTTGTTTTCGTTACTAGAGAGATAAAAAAAAAAGCATACATGTACATAAACAGCAAAACTTGGTTGAACTTGAGGTCTTAGATGAAATTTGCACCAGACATCGAAATGCAGGGACAGGTAGGAAAAATATTTTGTGAAGAAAAAGCAGAGGATTTTTATATTGCTGAAAATGTACATAGAATTTCCTGTGTGAAGATTGGGCTTGTAAGGAAAAGTCTGGGTAAAATTTCAGGATTTAAGAGAATACCAATAAAGTGAAGATTGACGTTAACCAGACCAGGCTATAAATACCACACAAAGAGACCAAACAAGTCCTCCCCTGGCAGGTCTGACCACCTCTCCCCTTCAGTAATGAACAGCACTAGAAAGAAACCTGTTGTTCTTTCTGGATCAGCGAAACTTAATATGTTAGTTAGAGAACTTTTGTTTTTGGACTATTCTGCATTTGCATATTTACCTAATATTGTCTTACTGTTATGTATAGGTTAAATAATGCAGTGTAATGGTATAGTCAAGTTGCTGCAAGTGTCATCATTTAATTATCTCTATTGTCTTCCTTATCACTCAAACTAATACGATTTGTCAGTATCAGTTTAGTCTGGAGGAGGAAGCTACTTTCATGTTTAAGAAAAAGCTTTAATTACCTGTGCTGTAAAAAAGGAAAACATTAACATGGAAGTAAACATATCTTTTCTCTGCTCTATTTTATGTGCTTGACAAATATTAGTTCACAGGTCTTGTTTTAGATTAATAGCATTGATTTATATATATATTTTATTCTCTTTTTTAGTCCTTAAAGTATGCATTATATTCTAATAAGACTACTACAGTTGTAACAAATGTTGGCTAATTATATATTATTAACTGTGAAAATATTTTATTATTTAGTGTTCAATATTCCAATAATTTTAAGGGTATAAATTTTGATTGTATTCTTAAAATAATCTTCCAGAATACTATTTGTAAATGATCAATATAAATATGAGCAATATAATGTGTGGTGTCGCATGCCTGTAATCCCAGCCCTCTGGGAGTCTTGGGCTGGCAGATTATGAGATCAGGAGTTCAAGACTAGCCTGGCTAACATGGTGAAACACTGTCTCTATTAAAAGTACAAAAATTAGCTGGTCGTGGTGGGGCATGCCTGTAATCCTAGCTACTCAGGAGGCTGTGGTAGAAGAATTGCTTGAACACGGGAGGCGGAGGTTGCAGTGAGCTGAGATCACTCCACTGCACTCCACCCTGGGCAACAGAGTGAGACTCCATTTCAGGAAAAAAAAAAAGCAATATAAAAAGGCATTGATATTTTATTATTTACCATTATTGAATAATTATTATCTAAAATATGTTTTGGTTGAAAGTTCTAAATTCCATTTTAAATTATTCTCTGATGTAGGAAATATCCAACAAATATTAATTGAAGATTTGCCACATATACTTATTATGGAAGTTTCAAAATTAAATCTCATATGGTCAGCAAAAGGAAGTGATGTTGACATATGTAACTTTCCAAATTTAAATGTTGTATGAAAGGAACATTAGAAATAATATATAAAGTGAATATGTCAATCTTACTGGTGGACAATATGTCAATCAAATTGCAAATGTTTTGCAAAGAAATACACTTCATTGCAGATAATTGATTAATAAAATTAAAATGATCTCTGACACTACCTTCAAAGTGTTGTCTCCTCTCTAGAACAGGATTAATCCACTATATTTAACTAATTGTGGTCTAAGCATAGCCAAAGCCCCATTTATTTCCTAAAAATTATGACGAAAATGGGAGTCTGTGTAACATAAAATTTGAACTGCATCTTATGAAGTTAAGACAAATGTGTGTCTCCAACATGAATGAAATACATTACTCATCAAAATTTCTTTCTTCCTCTAGTAACTCATCAACTGCTACTTGTTTAACTTCTTCTGATCACATTTGATGCTGGTAAGATCCAAAGTTTTCACCAGAGAACGTCAGTGGCATCCATATTCTCGATCATTTTCTAAAATGGCACTGAAACTATTTGTCCAATTCAGATTGGAATACTGAATTTTACTATATCTTTATTTTTGCACCTTTTTATTTTCTCTCTGCGTCTTTTAAGCAACTTGAGGTTAGAGATTATTGCTTATCTGCCTTTGCTTAGCTTAGCTGTTGTGCTATAGTAAGTATTCAATAAATACAAAAGGAACAAATGAATAAATGTATTATGCTGCAGAGGCATTTGTTTCAAAGAGACATTAGTGTCTTTCTTGGAATGTTGTTTGATATACTGTTTTTTTTATTGTACTTTAGGTTCTGGGGTACATGTGCAGATCATGCAGCATTGTTGCATAGGTACACACATGGGAACGTGGTTTACTGCCTCTATCCCCCCATCACCCACATCTGGCATTTCTCCCCGTTATCCATACTGTTCTCTAAAATAGATGAGAAAGTCCAAATCAAGTGTAGATGAGACAAGATATCCAAAGTGGTAATCTTCCTTTCTTTTTTTTAAATTTAAGTTTAATTTTTTAATTTTAATTTTTATGGATACAAAATAGTTGTACAAACTTATGGTTTACACGTTATATTCTAACACAAACATGCAACGTATAAAGATCAAATTGGATTAATTGGAATAGCTATCATCTTAAACATTGATCATTTCTTTGTGTTAAGAACATTCCAATTTCACTCTTTTATTTATTTCACAATGTACAATAAATTATTGTTAACTATAGTCACCCTATTGTGCTATTTAACCCTACATGTTATTTCTTCTATTTAATTGTATTTTTGTATCCATTAATCAAAGCAGTGATTTTCAAATGGTGTTCCATAAGTTTCTAGTGTGTTTTAGAATGTTACTTGAAAGGTAAAGAGGTCAAAGGAGAGATATTAGGTAGCAAATATAATTTATATATTGGCATTAATAGACCATTCTTTGAAGAAAGAGCTGTGCAATTAAAGAGTGGCTCGAAAAATCCTGTTTAATAATCTCTAGAGATAGTTTGGAGGTAAAACAAATGTTTGATTTTATCATGATGAGAGCTTGGAATGTTTTTGTACCCTATTGTATCTCCAGTATGAAGCATACTCCTTGTACATTATAGTTGTCCAATAAATATTTATTTTTATCAGGGATAAAAAATGAGAAGTTAGTTAACATTCTCTTTATATACCATGATATTTAATCCCAATAAGCTCAGTAAGCAATAGCACAAAATTTACTTAAAATTTGTTTATTCTCTTTCTGTGTTCATGATAAAGTTTGGTGCATTTCTGCGCTCGCTTTTAAATTTGTAAATTTTTACATGGGTTCAAGGTAAAGTGAAACAGTATTCCTTGAAACTGCATATTTAAAAAGGAAAATTTAAAAGAGTAAATTTAACAATGAAACTGAGACTGTTCAGGCTCAAAATGAAATGACTGGTGGAACCATAGTCACACTCATCAATTAATTATGCAGCTATTATTAGCCATCTGATAAGTATACATCCAATGAAATTAATATTCTAAAAACTCACACAAAATCCACTGATCATCTGGGCTCACTTTTTAGAGGATATAATTTCTGCAGTTTTTCAATAAGTCTTACATAATACAATTTTACAAAATTGTTCTATGTTTCCTGCCAAATCATTTTCAAGCACAAATAAACAAGAATAAAAATGAGATTCTCAATTTATTTCAGCATAAATTGAACAACGTAATGTCATAAAAAATGTATGCCTCAAAATTTAAATGACAATTGAAATGCGTTTATAGAGTTTTTTTTTTTTTAAAAACTAAATGCATTAGATGTGAGGAAGAATCACATAATATTAGGAAAAATGCTTTAAACCTTCTTTTATAGATATTGCAACAACAATGTGAAATGGACAGGTAGTGATGAAAATACAATTAGTCCTATTGTCTCATGATGTAATCTAGAAATAGCCTGAGAGAGTGCATACCCTAGATGTTATTAAATTAAAATCTGATCTCATGTGAAGTCTAACAATTCAACTAGGCAAGAGAAGAGTGTTACAGATATTCGCATACTTTATGTACAATACATTCTACGGTCCAATTAAAAGAAGGTCTAGTATTTGTAAATCATTGGAAAAATATGTAACATTAAAACAGTATTTAAAGTTTTTATTACATCATTAAATAAGTCAGTCAATGTCTAGCGATGATTGTAACAACTGAGAACAATGATAAAGAATATAGAAGCAGTGTTTTTTCCAAAAGCTGTTGCAGAAAAATATGTTCAGGTTTTCTATTACTGCATGTTGCATAGATAAATATGGTAGTTTTACGGTCCATCAGCTTTCATCACAGTGTTAGATAAATGTCATACAAATTATATATTTTGTTAAGGTCTGATTGTTCCATTGCAGATTTTTCAGAGCTATTTGAAATGATACAGCAATGAGTTTTAAAACTTCCATTGTTTTTACGGTAGAGTTTGTTGACAGCTCCAAGGCAAAGTGTTAGTATAGATATTTCAAATGAGACAAGAAATGCTCCTTTATTTTAATAAAGAGACTCCATTAACTAAAATTGGCTCAGATATTACACGACTTTCCTCCATACATACGTTGCTAATATTCGGAGTAAGCCAAAGAAGCTCCTTGTAGTCATGTATCATTGCAACGTCATTCTACTTACTTAAAACTGCAGATGAAGCGTCAGCAATCAAAACAGAGCTTTAAAGTTTTGATTTGAAATGCAAGTAACATATATTTACTGTTTGGAAACTTTAACAGAGATAGGATGATTTAGCTAATTTTAGACACTGACATTGTTGAACACAGAATGACTAAACGATACATTCGAAAATTATTTTCCAAAGAATGATAATTTAAAGTGGTTGAGGAACTATTCATCAACCAATTCCAACTTGAAAATTTAACAATTAAGGTTTGAGAGCAGATGTTAGATAATGTTAGTAATTCAACCTCGAAACAATTTTCTGCTACTTCTCCTTTAGTCTTCCAGATGAGTTAAATTGAAGAGCATCAGGAAATTGCAGGATGAGCTGTTAAAAAACTGTTATCATTTGCAATTGTTCTATGTAATACAGAAATTGCTTTTGTATGATGCAACCCAAAATAAAACAGAAATAATTTGGATATTGAAGCTGATATAAGATACTAACTGGCATTTACCATCTCTACATAGAAATTTTTGTTTTGAAAATAACCTTTGGGTTATCCTTGATTGCCATGGCTATTATATATTAATAAATAAGAAATAAATGCATACAAATAAATTACTACTTTATTTTCTCTTTGTGATTGTATGTTAACTTTCAATTGGCAAAGAAAATTCATCTGCTAAAAGTATTGGAAAATAATGTTTTAGATGTCTTATTCAAGCATTAAGTATCCAGACACACCTCTAATTTCTCCTTTAAAATGTGATGACTGTAATAGCTGATTTCCAGGATTGTTGTAAGAATTAAAGATAATATGTGAAATGTTTACAGAAAATTTATGAAGCTGTATTGTAGCACTTAGCAAAGTGTCTGTCCTCAAATAATCATGCCATAAATTCTGTTCTTATTATTACTCCAGGAAGTATCCTCCTTGTGAATGCATGAAAAAAATTCACTGAGAACACAGTGGACAGTTCTGGCTTTTCTTGTCTTTATATGATAGCCCAGCTTCTAAAATTTCTTAATATAATTTATTACAATTCCATCTGAGAATATGACAGAAACTACAGACCTGCTTCTACTCATGTCAATTTTTGCATTTTTCCAGGATGTTCACAGTTTTCTAGGGGTTGAGTCTCTCCAGAGACTCCAGATTATGATCCCTACCTCAAGTTTGATCTTTAGAGATATCAGTAATGCAACCAGTTACTCAATAAAATAAGCCCAGGATTTTAAAATTTCCAGCACATACTTAACAATCACCACAACTACAATATTTCAGAACTCAGCTCATTGGAAATTTCATTTTGTTGTTTGTTAAAACATTCTTACAGCCATTAAACCGGCTATTCAGAGATCCAAGTTCAGATGTCTGTTAGTTTTGTTTCTTGTCTTAAAATAGAGAAGACAGCTGTGAAAAAAGAACATGGCAACCGGCTCTCTTTCTTTTAGCAGTAAACCTGCACTTTCTCAAAACTTCTTTCCTCAAGTTATGATTTAATACAAAAATTAGAAATGTGTATCATCGATGTGTGAAAAATAAATGAGGAACGCAAATGTGCTGAAATGCTGTAACTTACATTAGTAATTTATATTTACCAAAATTATACATTTTGTGAAGTGCACCACAGACTGTGTCACTCATTCCTTTTATATTTTAAATGTTTTAAAAGATTTTCAGAGAAGAACACAAAAGCTTTCCCTTTTCTTTCCTTTAAAGAAATAAAAGATGCAGATGATTAGCATTATGGCACATCAATTAGTCCCTCTGTTCTCTTATAATATATCATATGTCAAAACTTCTGTCTTTGGAATAACAAAAATGACCTTTTGGTGCCATAAGCTCTGGCTGACCTTTTAGTAGCCATAACAGTGGCAGAGAAACAATAAAGATACATCAAGCAAGAGTTACTTCTTGCCACTGGGATTCTCAGGGAATGAACCAGGATACTATAAGGAACTTGCTCTACTAAAGTTGTAAGTGAAAATTAACAAAAAGACTTTCTATTATGAGAATCAACTGCATGACCTTGAAGTGGTATTTAAATATTTCGGTTAACATAAAGCTTACAGCAGTGTGCACTTTAAAGAAAGTGCAATTTTCAGAATATACTTAGTGAGTGATATAAATATCAACATTTTGAAATCTACCTATCTAGCTTAAAGTAAATTTATTAATGGAAAATATAATTTAAACACAAGAGTAGTATAATTTTAGAAAAATGTAATAGAGAATGATAGTTTTTTTAATTTGACTTCCTCTCATCAATTAAAATGTTAACATCAGCTTGTCACAGAGAAACCATTTCTTTTCAAAGAGCTTGGAACCACACACTGGGCTGATGTTTGAAATCTGTATCTATATGATTTATCTGTAGGGCACCATCTGAACATTTATTATCTTTGCTGTCCAGAGTGTCTAATTTTGTTTATGTTTTTCATGAAGTGTGGAATCACAATTATGAATTTATATAAACCCAAGCTCCATAGTTAAATAAGATGAAAGACCTGAATTACTTCAGTACATTCCAGTGTGAGCAAATTGGGATTCTGGTTACAATGAGCCTCCAGCTTCTAGTGAAGTTGTTGTGGGAAGGAGTCAGGGGTGAGGAGTAGGGAGGCAGATAACTTCATCAAAGGAAGCTGGGTTTGCGTGAGAATTTGACCTGCTAAAGAACAATGAGTTCAGCTCTTCAAATATGGTTTTAGTAATTTTTTTCATGATGTTATTTGTTATCTGATAGACACCTGTGGTCACTTTTGTGTTGGTTAACTTTGCTGTAATCTTTTAGTATATATATATTTTTTAATGCTCTTTGTTTAAAAAAACATAA
The DNA here is from genome assembly GCA_963573385.1 of Cacajao melanocephalus. NCBI lineage: Eukaryota > Metazoa > Chordata > Mammalia > Primates > Pitheciidae > Cacajao > Cacajao melanocephalus. Next base: position 14,128 of record CAUYLG010022006.1, read on the forward strand.
ACAATCTCAAAGTCTATGGCAAAATACTCTTAAAATAGTGGAATCATCATTCAGTTCACTTGCACATTTGTATTTAATTCATTTTGAAAGCAACGTGTTCTTATTCTGTTATTTTCTTTGTTGGATTAAAACTTAGACTTAAAGTCGCTTTTATTATAAGAGTTCTTATAAATAACTCAGCTTCATTCATTTATTCAATGGGCATTCTACTAAATATCAGCTGTTCTGGACTCTGTGCTAAGACTTGGGAGAAAAAAATGAATAAAACAAAGACAATGCTCAGAAAGAGTAAATCTTGTTGAATTGTGGTTCTCCTCTCCAGTTCAGCCACATCATGCTAAAATAATTGGTGGATTCACAAAATCTGTTCTTTAAAACATTCGTCATGTGCAGCAGGGGTGGGGAGATGGGGAAGAGAATGGAATAGACAATATATTCAGTAGTTTTTAATAGAAATAATTTTAAAGGCATCACTAGTCTCCAGACTGCCTCTTCTCACTGTCACCCTAAGTAGAAACTCCCTTTCTTTTCTTTACTTGTTTTCTTTTCAAGGTTCAGGTCATACAACCTGTTCCAAGCAGCCACCCTCTTCTCTAATCTTTGACGAGCATGCGGAAGACCCTTGCAAGACCCTTATTGATGGTACGCTCAATTAATATTAGAACATGTTACCATGAATAATTTATCTTTATTTACTGTTTTCCCTAAATTTGCAACCAGGATTTAAATCCTGCTAGGAAGGATCCATCTCTTCTGGGGTTTCATATCCCCAGTGGTGTGCTTTATTCAAAATGGATACTCTAGAAGTGGTTGTGATGATATGATTTATTAGATTTAACAAATACAGCACCTATTTTTTTTAACTGGTTGGTAACAATATATTCTTTTATCCTACCGAGTAACACACATGACCATAAGAGGGAATGAAATGACCTAAGTCTCATCAAGCCTCAAGCGACACAAATAATCATGGGTTCAACTTCCACAGTGGTCATTGGAAGGATGATACCTGGACTGAAGTAATGAATCTCTAGATAGGAAGGAATTTTAAAGGGCATCCAAGTAAGAAACTTTTTTCTTTCTACAAAAATTTAGGAAGGCTTAAGAAATCCATCATGCCCTAATTGCAACCTTTCTATCCAATCTGTTTTCCAGATGACAACCTCTTTAGTTCAGAAATCTGAGACTCACATCCTTCTATTTAAAATTCATTCCATTACTCCCTCACTATGAAGTGCAAACTCCTTAACATATCATGTAGAAGTCTTCTCTTGATTGGCTCCTAACTCTGTGGTTTCATGGTCAGTATTGGTTCTGATGATCTTCATTCCGTTTGATTGTCAAGTTGAATTCCTCACCCCCTATAAAAGCATCTCTTCCTCTTAACCTTTGTAAGTGATATTTTCTTTTGGCATAATATTCCTCCTTGTCTTTCCTTGGATAAACACTTCCTCAGGTCTCTCCAATATTACCTCTTTTGTGAAAACTTCCCTTCCCTGCTGTTGGTGTCCCTCTCTTTTTCCTTGGCACCTTAGGCAAAGCCATGCATAGTACTGATTAGCTGCTCAACTCCAGGGCCACTGTTTACATTTTAGTCTATTCATATTGCACTGTGAAAAGTCATTTATCTAGAATAAAGTGTGAATTTTCTACCACTCTGAGGGCCTATCTGTGTCATAATTTTAACTCTCTACCTACTTTGTTATTACCTTTTAACTTATTTTCACTTACTCTTCCCTGGGATCAGTGTTTCTGGAATTGTTGTCTGAGGCATCAGAGACACTTAAGGTGTGCTTATAAAAACTTCAGATTGTGTTAATTGGCCCTGTGGAGTCAGAGTTGCTATTTATGGGATCTGAACATCTCTTTTTTAAACAAGGTGCCCAGGAGATAACTTTGCCTCCTATAGTTTGAGAACTATTGCAGTTGACTTAGAACTCCTTGAGGGCACCAACTGTGTCCTACTCACTTTTGTATCTTCAGTACATATTCTGGCATGCGGCAATACTGAATACATATTCCCCAATACGAATTATTATGACTATATTGTGAATGGAAAAACCTCTCAACTGTAAGACTGTGATTCTTGAATGTTTTAAGAATAACAGTGCAAGGGATGGAGCTGAAAGCCATTATCTTAAGCAAAGTAATGCAATAACAGAAAACCAAATACTGCCTGTTCTCACTTTTAAGTGGGAGCTAAACAGTGAGAACACATAGACACCAAAGAGGGAACAATAGTCACTGGGGACTACTCGAAGGTGGAGAATGGGAGGAAGGAGAGGATCAACAAACTACATATCAGGTACTATGCTTATTACCTTGGCAACAAACAAAATAATCTATACACTAAACCCCCATGACATGCCATTTACCTACATAACAAACATGCACATGTATCCCTGAACCTAAAATAAAAGTAAAAAAAAAAAAAAAAACTATTCAAGATACCAACTATGCTGGGCAGGACATCAGTACTTCTCATCCTGCCTCCAGTTACCCTTTGCTGAAGCTAAGTTCAGGCAAGGGTGCTAAAGAGGTAAGGGCTCTTTTCTCCTGCTCAGCCCCAACTGATAAGACAGAGACTCTTCCTTGGACACAGCAACACAGAGAGTACTGTGAAACATTTACTTTCACTCTGGCTCATAAAGCAGTAATTTCACTGGGAGAGACAAGCTGAGAAGATCTGAGGCTACTGCATCCCCTTACTTTTAGCACACGACTCCTAAAGCAAGGATGTCTGTCTTAGAGAAGCCTGTTGTTTCTATCCTAACACTAGAGCCATAGCTCAGGGATTTTGCTCAGGAGAAGAAGCGGGTTGGAGAACAGAGAGCTCCAAATCACTCTTCTTCCAATCTTATTTCATTTGGAATATAGCATGAAGAAGTTCAAATCTAAGGATACTTTCAAAAACAGTGCATGTGATTATGGTGAAAGGTAGTTGAAAGGAAATTGGTAGACTCACTAGACAAGTAGGCTAAACTGCAGCTGGTGAGTTTATAAGAGAGAACCACAGCGAGAGCCTGCTTGGGGTCATTAGAAATCTAAAACATTAACCTGCAGTCTGAATTTTATTGGTTTAGTTTGTGGGGCAATTTATGTACCCATACATTGTTGAAAACAGTAGAACAAAACTGGCCAGTGATTAGCGGATACTAACAGCTGGGATTGAACAGGGAAAGAAACAATCAATGAGAGTCCCAATAAAATCACTTTCATTGAGGATGACTGTGGGCACATACAAGACTGCAGCTTTTGAGGAGTATCAGAGGCTTACTACTGCAGAGATAAGTAGACACCATTAAAGTAATTAACTAAATTACAGTTTATTATAAACTAAACAGATAATTAAATAACCATAATGAGCTTGGGAAGGTGGTGCTTACCAGCAGTCAGTATTGCAACAATATATTTTTTAAAATATCTATTCTACAAAAAATTATGAGATATGCAAAGAAACAGAAAAGTATGACAATATACCAGAGAAAAAGCAGGTAATAGAAACTATCTCTGAGAGTAATCAGTTGTTACATTTTTTTTTTAAAGAAAGAAAAAGAGAGAAAAGAAGAAAGAAAGAAAGAGTGAAAGAAAGAAAAAAAAGAATGTAAGAGAGAAAGAAAGAGAAAGAGAAAGAGGGAGAGAGAAAGGGATTTTTGTTCTATTGCCCAGGCTAGAATGCAGTCTAAAAATGGGTATTAAAAACCTCTTTTATGCCAATAATTGTGCTTAACAATGGAGGCAGGAAGGAATAAGGGATGAAAATAACAGACAAGCATCCAACCAGTGTTTAACTCAAACCTGTGAAATGCTATGCAATTGCTGAGGAGTGATTTACTTCCAATTATGTGGTCACTTTTAAAATAGGTATAATGTGATACTGAGAAAAATGTATGATTTGTGTATTTGGGGTGGAGACTTAGACTCCCACACAATAATAGTGGGAGACTTTAACATTATACTGTCAATATTAGACAGATCAACGAGATAGAAAATTAACAAGGATATCCAGGACTTGAACTCAGACCTGGAACAAGTAAACTTAACAAATATTTA
>CAUYLG010022008.1:0-24513 GCA_963573385.1 Cacajao melanocephalus
AAGCCCAGGCTCACACGTGAGCCGCAAGCTTCTTTCTCTCTTCAAACTGCTTGTCCACTGCCAGAGACAGGGCCTGCAGGAAGCCCTCGATGGTGACGGTGGGGGCCTGGAAGGGGACACGGTCATCACTGGAGGGGCCGCTTCACCTTCAGTGGGGCCACCTGGCATCCACACCCCTGCTGCCACCCACAGTGCAGACAGCGCAGAAGGGGGCTGCAGCTCACAGGCTGAGCAGTGAGTGCACACCACACACGTCCAGGGCAGATGAGCCCTGCTCTTTACTTCAGAAAAGGCGTACAAGGTGGCTATGTGACCCCCATGTGCTGCAGATGAGAAACGGCCAGGGGGCAGGCAGGGGAGCAGCAGCGCAGCCACCCACACACTGAGAAGGATGAGAAGCTGCAGGAGCAGATCCTGGAGTCCTTTCCAAAGGGCCCACCCTATGTCCGGGGCTTAGAACCAGAGAATCACCATGGCCCGGTGCCCTGAGCTGTCATCTCCCTGCATCAAAAGGCTCCCATGATGGTCCATGGCCATTGTCACCTCTGTGCTGAGCCCTGTGTCCAGCACAGAGGCTGCTACTGACCAGACAGAGCCTGGGTTACTTCTGATTTGAAAGGAACCATTCCAAGATGGGCGTTTTCTCTTCTCAGATGTAAGTGCATCTGCTCTGCCAGACACCCAGAGTCCTCACCCCACCAGCTGCTGGGGACCATGCAGGGGAGGGGGTGAGTGCTCCGGGCGGAAGAGTGCCCCTCCCCTGCAGGGGTGAGTGCCCCAGGTGGAAAAGGAGGGGTGAGTGCCCCAGGCGGAAGAGTCTGCAGCAGGCGCGGCACCTAGTGGGTGAGGGCATGGCTCCAGGTCGCTGCTCTATGTGAGCTGAGCCCACACTCAAAGAGCACAAGCCTCTGACGAGGCCGGTGAGGGCCCCAGCCATGAGCTCAGCACACCACGGAGGCAGACGTGCATGTGTGTGCGTGCGTGTGAGCAGAGGCATGTGGCGTAGCCGCCTCCTCCCAAAGGCCTCAAGACAGTCCCACTGGTTGGGTGTCAAGGTCAACTCCTCCTCCTGCCCCAGGACCCTGTGATTTAGAAACTGAGATGAAGTAAGGCTGATACCACAGGGCTTGTAAGTGGAATCCCCAGCGAGGCTGAGACCTGTGGACAGGGTGGGTGCTGGGGACAGCAGTGGGGACTCACCTGGATGTACAGCGCATGAGCCAGAAAGGGGAGTTTTCTCAGGACCCGGCCACTGAGGCCTTCGCTCTTCCTGTATAAAGAAAACCCAGTTCAGAGACAGTAATTCGCATGATCACATGTTTCAGGAGGAATTTTCCTCGTTGGCTGAGGCATCCATAGGAACACAAGCCTAAGTGCCCTCAGGTACCCCTGGGCCTCACGGGGCACTTCCGGCCCCTCACTGTCTCCCCAGCCTTGTCCTCTGAACAGCCCTTTGCCCACAGCCTCTCGTGTGGGGCTGGTCTCTCCCTGTCCTCTGCTCCTGCTCCCCGCAGTGCCCTCGCCGCTGAAGCACACCCAAGGCACACCCCAGAGCCAGCGTCCTTGCGCTCAGGGAACTCATCCGCTGCCTGGGAGCTCCAGGCGTGAGGCATAACGCAGCGGGCACATGGACAGGAGGCACAGATTCCCCAAATGACGGGCGGGTTCACATCTTCAATTTTTGTAGAAGTCTCTGAACTGTTCTTTTTTCCCATCTTAACTGATTTAAATCTCTTCAACAGATAATCCAAATCCTTAAAAAATACTGCATTCTTCATGTTATCCCTCATTTAAAACTTTCCACACTCTTGCCAGCTTCAAAATAAAATTCAAACTCCGGCCAGAAACCTGAGGCTCTGCCCACTCCGCCCTCGCCCCTCCAGTCCCTCCCCAGCCTCCTCACGGCAACCCGCTAGGTCACCTGCACACACCGCTCCAGCAGCCTTCCCGACTTCTCGCCAGCTGCAACCAAAGTCTATCCTTCAAGGCACTGGCTCCTTTTCCTACTCTCCCTTCCACGCTCCCTGGATCCCCAAAGCCATTTCCTTTCCGTCGGCGCTGCGAATCCTTGGAAGTGCTGTCAGCCATAGGGCCGCAGGCCTCCAGCACCTGAGCCGCCGACCTCCCTGCTCACTACATCTCCTTTGGAAGGAGGTGGCTGTGCTGCGTGTTTCTACACACACACACACACACGTACACACACATACACAAGTACACTCACACACGTACATGCACGTTCACACCTATTCTGTCTGGAGAGTTCACACCCAGGACCCTCCCTGGTCTTCTCAAAGGAAACAGTGAGTCCCTAGTTAATACAGCAAATGGGTTCTTCTTGATTACAAACATGAGGTCAATTTGCACCTTGAAATTTCACTCAATAGAAGGCTCAATTTTGACACGTTGTTTTCGATGAAGCCGATCATCTCCAGCTCTCGGAGGGTCAGCAGCTGCTGGCGAGGGTATATGATCTGACACTGGGGAGGAAGGCACAGGCAGTTAGTGGAGTCCACAGAGGCCTGCGCCAGGCACCGTCGGCAGGAGGGTCAGCACTTGTAGACCACGTCACGGCCCACAGAAATCGCAACAGCCACGGCTCAAAGTGCACGGCGGCACCAGGAAACAAGCTCGCTCTCCCCCTCTCAGCATACACATTCCAAGTGTGAACCACATCACATGTCACAGAAATCGTGACAGGCACGGCTCAAAGTGCACGGCGGCACCAGGAAACAAGCTCGCTCTCTCACGCCTCAGCGTACACATCCTGCTTTTTCAAACAAAGAATACAAATAATGGAACATGCCTCAGAAACCAGTAGTCACCTAGCCTCTTCGGTGTTTTGGGCCAAAAATTCTCCTCCCTGTGTGTTAGGAAGAGAAGAGACCTGGAGGCACCCAGTCAGTCCGTTACCTTACCTCGGAGAGACGCCAAAACCCACAGTGGGCAGAGCTGGCAGCTGGAGCCAGGACTTCGGCTGACTTCCAAAGCAGGGTCCTAGTTGGTCTGTTTGAGAGGCGAGGCTTGTTTGGCAGCACGACAGCGTCTGATTGACCGAGGAGCTGGGTGCCAGAAGTCCACTTCATAGATCAGTTGCTTGGGTGTCACGCTAAGTAGCCTTGCCAACTGTCAGGCGGGCACACTGACTATGACTGCACCCTAATATGAACCGTTCTGACTCAGGAACCAAGAGAAGGAAGCAAATAGCGTTCTCTGCACATTTTGGAGGTTTGTTGAGGGTTATGAGCAAAATTAAGACACACTGTTTGTGCTTGGGGTGTTCGGACCTCCCCGACACTCCCTCAGAGTCCCTGCTGACCCCGTCTCCCTGCAGCCTCTTCAGGCCTGTCCTGCTCTGCCCCTCCAGGGACGCCCGCCACACAGCGGGCACATGGGGGAATGGCACAGACCAGAGGGCGTCAACAGAGCGGGGTCCCACTTACATGCCAACAGTTTCGAAAGCAGTTCAGTATCCACCAGGACATCTGCATGTGTTAATTTCACATACACTGCCTGAAATAAGAAACTACCCCTGTCACTGGGCATGGTGGCTCACGCCTATAACTTCAGCACTTTTGGAGGCTGAGGTGGGCGGATCACTTCAGGTGAGGAGTTTGAGATCAGCCAGGCCAACACGGCAAAACCTTGTCTCTACTAAAAATACAAAATTAACCGGGTGTGGTGGTGTGCACCTATAATCCCAGCTACTTACAAAGCTGAGGCAGGAGAACTGTTTGAACCCAGGAGGCGGAGGTTGCAGTGAGCCAAGATCGCACCACTGCTTTCCAGCTCTAGGCAACAGAGCAAGACTGTCTCAAAAAAAACAAAGCAAGACGAAACTACCCCTGTCCTACACTGTCCCAGAAAAAGTCTACCCCTCTTAGCTAAAACTTCACACATCCCCTAGATTCACAGCACAAGTGTGTAAATGTCACACTGTGGGGCCGGAGCCTACACTGAAGGTGTGTGAGGACCTCCCACACATAGGACTTCCTCACCAGATCTGCCATCACGTGGGGCTCCTGGGCAGCAAAACCGCTGTAGAATCAGTCTTCAGATCACTGGCCTTCTCCAGCCAAAGCTCCACAGAGTGCCACCTCCTTTCCCCCACCCCACAGAAAACCACGCCTGGGCAGTGCTGACCTGCGCAGGCCCAGTGGGCCCGTGGCTGAGACCAGCTCTCCCGTCCCCAACCCAAGCAGCCTGTGCCGCCTTGGTGGAGGCCCCTGCTCTGTGGCACCAGCAGGTGACAACAACCGTGTTAAACTCAGCGCTGTTTAAATCCCCATTCACTGGTTTGCCTGGTTACTGCCAGACTCCCCTAAACGAAGGGTCCAGGGATGCCCCTGCAGGAGGATTTGTCTGGGACAGGCCTGTTCCCACGGTTACCAGAGCAGCAGAAACGTGAGCACGGGGCAGGTCCCCGCTAGCCTGACTCACTCACTCACCACGTGTCATTGTGCTCATGGCCACTGTGTTCCTGCCTATCACAGGGCTGCTAGCCTGACTCACACACTCACCACACTGCTAGCCTGACACACTCACCACACCCACCAGCCTGACTCACACCACACTGCTAGCCTGACACACTCACCACACCCGCCAGCCTGACTCACACCACACCTGCTAGCCTGACACACTCACCACACCCACCAGCCTGACTCACACACTCACCACACCTGCTAGCCTGACACACTCACCACACCCACCAGCCTGACTTACACCACACTGCTAGCCCGACACACTCACCACACCCACTAGCCTGACTCACACCCTCACCACACCTGCTAGCCTGACATACTCACCACACCCACTAGCCTGACTCACACACTCACCACACACATCACTGTGCTCATGACCACCATGCTCGTGCCTGTTATCACAATAGACGACTCAAGAACATGAGGTCACATGGACCCCGACCTCCGATCGGGTGACGGCCCCATGACCACAACTGCCAGTCTGCACTACATCCATGATGCCTCCTCTTTCAGGTAGGGATCCAGGCCAAGAGGCCAGACACTGGAAAAGCCTGGGGTAAGCTGAGGACTAGGATTTGCGCAGTGGGGCGACCACAGCCGGTCACTAACATCCCCCACACCGACTGGAACCTCAAATAACGAACAATGATGACTGTATTGTGCCAAAAGAACAAGACTGAGTCAGTGGCCCTGGTTTCAACTGTCAGCTCAACCGGCCACATACAAAACGAGTTTTTCATTTTAAGACGGGAGTCCATGTGTGTTAACCTACCTTGTGTTGGCCTAACCAAGTCATTCTTAATCGAAGAAGCTGGACAAAGTCCATCTTAGCTTCTTCGCTTACAGTTATTTTCCCGCATTAAGTATGTAGCTGTAGTGTGTGGCTGGGGCAGGAGGACACCAGGCACATCCAGGAGTGCATTTGCTGATAAGACACCGAGTCAAGTGGTACCAGCAGACCCTGGGAACGCAGATGTTAAGTACCCAGAGCCCCCATATCTATATGTTGTATGTCTTTTGTGACAGCTGAAGCCCCTGCACCTTGCACTGTTTACTTCTTATGCACTAGTTAATCTTTTAACTTTTCGCTTGCTCTGCTTCTGTGAAAAATTGCTTCAGCAAGGTTCCCCCGTCTTTTTCAAACTAGGGTATAAAAAACCACCTAACTCTTTCTTTGGGGCGAGAGAATTTTGAGCATTAGCCGTCTCTTGGTCGCCAGCAGTAAAAGGACTGCTGATTCGATCTCAGAGTGTGGCGTATTCCTTCACTCGCTCGGGTATAACAAATGTGTATGTTGAAATCTTCCATATTGGAATGAGCTTATTTTAAGTTATCTCAATTAATGAAGAACACATAAGAAATCACTTATCAGGGGAAAAAAAAATAAAGGTACCTTCATCAGTTCTTCCAAACAAGAGAGGTAGATTTTGAAGATGGCCGCCACGGAGGGCAGCCCGATGTACTGCTTGATGTCAGCCCTGTCCACGAAGGCCACGTCGATCTTCTCAGTGATGTTGGAGGTGGTCAGAATCACCACGTTGGAATGCCTATTTGGCCGAGAAGCAAAGACCACAGTCAGCATGGCTGTTGGTGACCCAATTCTATCCTGCCCACCTGGCTAGGGGGTCGGCAGGGCGATGGCCTGCAGGCTGCTGACAGGAAGGAGAGGGGCCGTGCGCCAACGCAGGCCAAACAGACTCCACCCCAGCCTTTGCTTGAGCTGCTCCTCGGCCTTCTAGGAAGCTCTCCTTGAGCCCCACTTGGCTCATTCCCTCACTGCCTTCAACCTTGGCCAAGATCTCACTCTTGCACCGTGTCCCTGACTATGCCACCCACTGTAGGCCCTGGTGCCCACCGCCACCTGGGCACGGCCGCTCGTCGTCCCTGGACACGCTATGGAGCTGGGTCACTGGCCGCATCGTGCCACCCACTGTACGCCCTGGTGCCCACCGCCACCTGGGCACGGCCTCTCGTCATCCCTGGACACGCTATGGAGCTGGGTCACTGGCCGCATCCATGGTCTGCTCTCCCCTCCAGGTCTAAACTCCACAGAGAACCCCTGTTGTCTGGTCTGTTGACTGATGTCCCCCAAGGGCCCAGCACGAGCCAGCGCAGAGCGGGCACACGGTGCCCTGGGGAGCTCGCCGTACAGGCCTGGTGGGGGCTGGCTGCATGCGCAGCAGCGCCACCTCCTGGGCACGTGATAGAGCAGGGTGCTCCGTGACGGGAGAGCCTGGGAAGGCCAGCTTTACCCAGACCTCGGCCAAGTGAGGGCAGGCCTGTGCCTGTGAGCAGGGGTGAGCAGAGCAAAGGCAGGGCAGGGTGCACACGGGTCCCCGGCAGGAGGAACAAGGTGCAGAGGGCTGAGCGCACAGCTGCTCAGTCCAGCACCAGGAGAGTGGGGCTGCAGGAAGGGCCAGAGGGAGGCCTAGGCCTGGAGATCACTACCCAAGGGCTGACACGCCACAGAGATGCAGGCATGGACAGGCTTGCTGGGGGACAGGCAGAGTCCTCTAGAGAGGGACTGGAACCAGGAACACAAGGGACTGAGGTCAAGAGAGGCAAGAGTGTCTCCTTGCTTCTTCCTGAGCCACATGCCCTTGTGACTGCTGGGAAGGAAGGGTCACGGTGACCTTCATCCTCCGGCTGGAGCAGGGCTGCACAGTGAGGGCACTGGGGCCCCGTGAGCAGCGTGGGGTGTGCCTGGCGCCTTGGGCATCACAGCCATGGTGTCTGGTCACAGGTGAATGCGCAGGTCTGGGCTCCACGACACAGAACCCTGAGCGACACTGGAGGAAAGGGGTACACGCCAGGAGCACGCACATGCCAGCAGAGGAGGCCACAGACGGGCCGTGTAGACCCCTCCCTGCGGAGAGATGCCAGCATAGCGTAAACTGAGAAGGAGGCCAGGAGAGTGGAGGCCGGGGAGGGAGGCACGGAGATTCAGGGAAGGGGCCATCAGGGCGTCAGCGCTGTGCCAAGTTCCAGGAAGAGAAAGGTGAGCACTCATGTGAATGGGGGGCTGCGGGCTGTGGCAGGGGTAGGAGCCAGATCACTGCAGACTGAAGGACAAGGCGGGAGGGAAGGAAGTGGATGCAAGGAGAAGGAAGCAAGAGGCAGGCGAGTCCCTTCAGGACCTGCACTCTCCTACAGCTGACCCCAAATGAGCACTTCTCAGGAAGCTGGAGACGCTCCCTGTGCTGAGACAGTGGTGAAGGCCTGAACAAAACATTCCTCTGCACAGTTCAGTTTGTTGCCACCCCACACTCAACAATCCAGCTTCTGAGAATGCCTGGACTCCCCGGGCACCCTGAGGGCAGAAAGAGCACTTGAGAGAAGGAACCTGAGTCCTGGCTGAGCGCCACAGACGGACAGACAGGCTCTGGCATGCCCATCACTTCCTCGTGAGTTGTGCCAGCGGCCGTCCCTCCCCAGGCTTAATCAACGTGGGCGTCGCTGACAAGAGGCCCTGGCCCTGTGAGGCTGCACTGTGGAGATGTGGACACCCGCCCACGAAGCTCTCTGCCCTGGGCCAGCAGGGCCAGCAGGGCCAGCAGGGCACAGCTGTGATCACCTACAAGCAGCACTGGCTGGTGCGGACACTAAGGCCGGAACGCAGCAGTTCTTCCTTTTCTGCTTTTCTGTGCTACATAAAATTCTTACCATGCCCGAGTTTTCTTTCACATTTTTAACAAACTAAAAACAATTTCTTTAAAAACCATTCATGGTATGCTGCCTCCAAGGTGGAAAAGGAGCCGATACTCAATGCCAAATGCACTTTTAGGTCAAGGACTGGGCACGAAGACCTATGGCTGTGCACTTATCACGCATTTCTTTGGAACAAACTTCTCTACCATGTCACAGGGAAAATTGCTGTGTGTCCTGGTTACCTTTTAATCTGATCGATCTGGGTCAAGACGGCATTGACCACGCGGATGGCATCTGACGGCTCGGTGCCCGCCCTGCAAGCATTTCGGGCGGCTGTGAGACTCTCCACCTGCGGGGATGGAGCAAGGGGGTCAAAAGGACAGGGCCTGGCACCTGTGAAAAACTGAGTGAGTGGGTGTTCCCACGCCTAGCCTGTGGATGCTGGGGAAAGGCATCCAGCGCGGGGAGGGCTGGAGGGCGGCCCAGCCGTCTGAGGCAAAGCCCAGGAGCATCAGGAGCAGGCTGTGTCCCCGCAACAGCAAACGGTGATTCTGTCATGAATTTCCTTGTCTGGAAATGCCTACCTCATCAATCAGCACAAACACCAGAGCGTCTTTATCATCAATCAAATCCTGAATCTTCTGAAACATCTTGGTTACCAGCTTCCCGCTCTGGAACCAAAACACCCTTTTAGCGTCAATGTGCAGAGACCACACTGCCAGGTGCACGGGGGACCCCGACATGGCCTGCTGCCCCAGTTGTCCCCACAAGCCCACTGTCTCCTGACGGCCCCTCAGAAAGCTCCCTAAGTCAGAGAAGCCAGGGTGGCATGGGCAGCATGGAAGGAGGTCTGCCCACCACTCTCCCCTCTGCTTTGAATGCCAGGGTGCTGACACCTGCGGGTGGTGTGGGAGGAGGTCTGCCTAACACTCCTCCGCTCTAATTTGAATGCCAGGGTGCTGAGCCCTGAGCTCACACCTGCCCTGCCTGGCGTGGCACAGCGAGGGCAGCCTGGACCTCTGCTCACCTGTCTGTCCTCTCTGATGAGGAAAGAGACAGATGCAAACAGGCTGGGGTGCTCTTCTCACAATGGGCCAGGTCCCACCTCACTTCACCTCGCCAGAGGGACGTGCGGACGCCAGGTGACTGCGGCACAGCTCCTCAGAGGTAAGGGTCACCTGTGATGTCACCCTGTCTGACCCCTTCAGCTCACAGGCAGCGCTGGGGTGCATGAGCACCAAGGGTGTGTGTGGCAGGGCTGCAGTCCCCGAGAGTGCAGGCCTGACCTCCTGAGAGTCCGTCGCATGCCCTGTCCCACCCAGTCAGAGGTTTGGGGAGGACCAAGCAAGGGTCCCCAGGCCCCAGCTCTGGAACCTTCTCTGATCACAGTCAGCCCCCATCCTCACCCTCCTATCCCACCCAGTTCTCTGCTGAAGCTTCTGGAGGGGGATTTGCCTAACATACAAGACATTTTTTTAGCTACACAGTTGATAATCTAGACACCTACAATTAATATATGATACTTACTTCTGAAAACCACTTAGAAAAGAGGCTGTGGCTGTTTATTTCAATTAATTGGCCATACTGGTACCTGAGATACAAAAGGGGAGTTGAGAAAATGACTCATCAGTCCTATGGCACCCTCCACGGCAGCCACTCGTGCGTCGTGAATGCAGCATCTCGAGGGCCCTTCTGTGTACTGAATAACTATGAAACAGTCTAACAAGATTCAACGAATAGTTCTAGACTGTACCAATGAAGTTACTTGAGTTAAAGAATAAAAACTCTCCTGTTTTAAATCCATTGACAAATTATGTTTCTATGTTTAAAAAGTATTACCAGTACTTACATAATATGCAAACCAAAACAAAATAGAAGCATTAAGAGCTTTCGGCAGGAGCTGAGCACGTTTCCCTCCTTCCGCAGAACCCTAAAGAGCAAGATAATGTGCTTTCCAGCACAGACCCGAGAGCTCAGGAATGCTCAGGTGGCCTAAAGTTAACCTCAACACACACAGACGGACTGGAACCCAGAACACTCCTCTATCCATTCACAAGACTACAGACAGATGTCGATGCACTTAGCTGCTGCCTACATCGCCAGAGAAGACTGAGGCCAGAGAGAAGCTGACTCCCAGGTCCTCTTTTCAGCTTCTTCAAGGTCAGAAGTCCACCAAAGAAAAAGAACTACTTTCAGAAAGCATCACTAGCATTCCATGCAAAAAAGAGACCATCTACTCATACTGTTTATAAAACGGGAGAGATACAGAAAATCTAACAAAATAAAGACCGAGTTGAATGTTAAACAAAATTAATTATAAAACATTCTGGTTCTTTAACAGAGTGAGGAAAAGGTTTGCTAAGGGTCCCCTTTGCCATTTCTAAGCCATAAAACCGATGCATATTTCCAGATCTCTGTACTGGAAAAAGTTATATTCCTTAAAATCACATTTTCCTTCTCTTGGGTTTCCCTCTCTGCCTCTAAAGATCTTTTTTGGTTGTTCTTTTCTCATCCTGTCACCCGGGCTGAACGTACTCCTAACACCCAGGCTCACCATGGCCTGGACCTCCTGGGCTAAGGTGATCCTCCTGCCTCAGCCTCACAGGCAGCTGGGACCACAGGCGTGTGCTACCAAGCCCGGCTAATTTTTTGTGTTTTTTGTAGGGACAGGGTTTCTCCATGTTGAACAGGCTGGTCTCAAGCTTCTGGTTTCAAGTGATCCACCTGCCTCAGCCTCCCAAAGTGCTGGGATTGCAGGCATGAGCCACCATGCCAGGACACCCCTGGAGATCCTGAAAACACACATGTATTTCAACATGTGAAAACAAAGGGCAAGCTACTAAATATAACCTAAGGGGTCAAAATAAAGAACTTCCCTAGGTAAAAACATTTACAGGACATTTCTGAAGAATAGAATGTATGTATATGAAATTAAACCTCATAGGATTTCCTCTAGTCATACTGGAGTAACAGGAAGCAGATTTACCATCTAATCTTAAACAATGAGAAAGCCTGGCAAAACGAATGAAACAGTATGTAGCAGCGAGGGCTGGGACTCCTGAGTTGGGATTCCTGGCTTTCTGCTGGGAGGGAGCCCAAGCAGAGCACAGCTACTTGCTGAGTCGGGGAGACAGAGACTGGCGTTTAGGGAGTCTGAGGTGACCGAAGGCTGCAGAACAGAATTCCAGGGGGGAAGCAAAGACGAAGAAAGACCTCAGAGGGAGTATCCGGGATTCCTCAGGATGTCCCTGGTGTCCTGGATGAATACTCAGGTGTGTGTGAGCAGCGGACAGTCCATGCAGCCGTGTAAAGGGCATCCGTGGATCCGTGAGCTCATGTAGGCTAGGAGGAGTGCACACTCCAACCACCAGGGTGCAGAGTGCTCACGGATCCTTCAGCGCACTCAGTGGAGACCCCAGAGGACCACAATTTAGTATTAAGACTAAACCTAAACCCTCCTAACCAAAGCTTAAAAAAAAACAACCTCAAAGGATCATACCTAATCACAAGTGATGGAAATGCCTAACAGAACAAAACCCAACACTCACTAAAGGAAGACAAAATCCAAACACTTCAAATTACAATGTTCAGCATCTAATCAAACACCACTTAACATGCCAGTGAAGCAAAACCATGTGACCCATAACCAGAAGAAAAAGCAGTCAAAAGAAACAGAATCAGAAATGACAGTCACAATGGAACTAGCACACAGAACATTAAAACAACTGTAAGTTGTTCAAGATTTTAACGAGAACACAATGAAAGAAAAATATAAAAAGAGCCGAAATGAACATTTGGAGCAAAAAAATATACTACCAGAAACAAAAACTTCACTGAATGCAATTTAAAGCAGATTAGATGATGTAGAAAATCAGTCAACTTGAAAATACAGCAGTAGAAACTTTCGAACAAAACACAGATATTTCTAAAAAGCTGAAAAAAAATAAAAAAAGAAAAAGCACATGAATGGCCTGTGGAACATCAAGAAGTTTAACATGAAAAAAGATGGATTCTCAGATAAAGGGGAGGGGCAAGGAAATTCGGTGAGGAAACAATGACCGGATATTTTCCAAATGTGACGAAAAACATAAGCCCCAAACAGACAGAACTCCAGAGGAAAAGACAAATCCATAATTATAGACTTAACATTCTTCTCTCAGCCATGGACAAAACAAGCGAACAGAAAATCAGCAAAGCTACCAAGCATCCTGACCTGATATCTGCAGAACACTCCATCCAGCAAGGGGCAGAAAGCACAGTCTTCTGAAGCAATTCACCAGCAGAGACCACATGCTGGCAATCAAATAAGTCTCAAATCCTAAAGACTGAAATCATACTCAAAACTACGGTGAATACAGAAGACTCAACTGACTTACACTGAAGAAGAAGAACCTATTATTTGTGTAAAATGATTTAGAAAAATAAAAACAACCTTCTGTTATATATCGCATTCCCACTCCTCTCCTCTCACAAATTAGTGAAAGTTACCTGCTTGAAAGTCTAATGGTCAATTTCTGGGCTAACGCTTTACACAGGGATGTTTTTCCAGTGCCAGGAGGACCTGTGACAAAGATCCAAGCAAATATATTTGTAAGTCAGTGCTGCAACAAACTTCTTAAAACAATAGTAAGTTGTGTTATCCATAGAATACAAAGAATACAGTTAAAAGCTATTAATGTTATTACTACAATGAAGTCTACTTAGAAGCTTAGATGCTGTAAAATATTACCAATACACTTATGTCTCCCTCTTTCTTTCTAATTTGTACTCAACTTCGTATTTCTGGTCCCCAGCCTCCATCACCCCCCCACCCTGGCACTGCTCACAGCTTCGCGGCCTGCAGTCCCACTCAGCACTGGGAGTGACCACTGCATTTTCTAGCCTACGTCTTTCCTGACACCTGTCCTTGTCCCCACACTTTCCCTATGAAATCCACTCATCAAAGTGCCTTTCGGAGGTCCAACACACCATTCCTGATCAATGGAGGTGGAGGGGTCCCACCCTCCCCAGGCACTGACGAGTGCTGTTCCTGTCGCCCCCAGAACCACCCTCTCTCTCCTACAGACAATTCTCAGTGGGCTCAGACCCCATACTAAACTTGAAGAGTGGCGGAGGCCAGCGCTCTTCTTGCACGTCTGCCTGCCGAGCGTTCCCCAGCATGATGCCTCACAGAAGCTGTGGGGTGACCAGTGTGGAAAAGGAAAGCATCTAACAGAAAATGGAGACACGCAACTCTCATTTTCTGCAATCTCCGCCCCCCAGGTTCAAGTGATTCTCCTGCGTCAGCCTCCCGAGGAGCTGGGATTACAGGTGCATGCCACCACGCCTGGCTAATTTTTATATTTAGAGACAGGGTTTCACCATGTTTGCCAGGCTGGTCTGGAACTCTTGACCTCAGGTGATCCACCTGCCTTGGCCTCCCAAGGTTTCAGGATTACAGGCGTGAGCCATAGCGCCCGGCCCTGTGCCAGCATTTTCAAGAATTAAAGCGGAAATACATAACTGGTTCCAAACAGAAATAACTGACTGCACTAATGAAAACAGCTGCTGCTTACTCTGATGGTGCTACGAGGACAGCGTGCTGGGGATATCTGCTCTTTAAAAGAACGTTGTTAAGATCACGCCATCACACAATCTTAACTGTGCAAAGAAGCTAAGTATCTTCGAGCTCGTATTTAACGCTTTGCTACGGTTCGGTTCTCCCGAGTCCACTCGGTTCCCGCGTCACTCTTCCACCCCGGTGATATTGAAAACAAAACAAAACGACAAACCATCAAAATTTTCTCCTGAGAAGAACTAGACAGAATTTCTTTAAAATATGGCTTTTCCAGTTTACTTTACACAAAGTAAAGCTCTGAGTACTACAAAGAAATATGAGGCATTGCTGTCCTAAAGAGTTACAATCAGCTGGGGAAACAAGGCAGAATTACTGGAAAAGTTTAATGACACAATCACCCCCCCATCTAAGATTTTACTTTCCAAGGTTTCAGTTACCTGCAGTCACCCGCAGTCCAAAAATATTAAATGGAAAATTCTAAAAATAAACAATTCATAAGTTTAAAATAACTTTAACGAGTTGCTATAATTATTCCCTTTTTCTACTAGTCATTACTGTGACTCTCTTACTGTGCCTGATTTATAAATTAAGCTTTATCACAGGAATCTATGTATAGGAAAACAGTCTATGTAGGGTTCTGTACTATCCACGTTCCACATTTGCGGCATCTGAGGAACATCTTGGAATGCGGCCCCTACAGGATGACTTGATGAAGTGCCAAGTAATAAACGCCCCAAAGGCCAGGCGCGGTGGCTCACGACTGTAATCCCAGCACTTTGGGAGGCTGAGACGGGTGGATCACCTGCGGTCAGGAGTTCAAGACCAGCCTGGTCAACACGGCAAAACCTCGTCTCTACTAAAAATGTAAAACTTAGACGGGTGTAGTGGCACATGCCTGTAATCTCAGCTACTTGGGAGGCTGAGGCAGGAGAGTTGCTGGAACCCAGAAGGAATCCAGGAGGTGGAGGTTGCAGGGAGCCGAGATTGGGCCATTGCACTCCAGCCTGGGCAACAGAGCAAGATTCCATCTCAAAAATAAATAAATAAATAAATAAATGCCCCAAGTGTCAAGAGCTGGATCTGCTTCACAGAGAGGGACATTCCAGGACAGCTCTGGCTCCTTCAGAAAACAAAGACCTGTAACTCCTTGCAGAAGGACAGAGGAACAGTGAAGGCTGAATTTGTGCCCCTTGTCTCGGTGAATAAAAGCCTGCATGCTTTACCGTGGAGCAGCACCACCCGGTTCCAGGCGATGAGGTTGCTGTTGACGTTCTTGTCTGAGAACAGTAACGTCGTCATCACATAATCAAGCAGCTGACAGAAGAAAAAGAAAAAGCTAGATAAGGGTACCCACAAGGCAGGGTTCCCAATAAATGTGCCCCCAGGGCTTGATTCTACATGAGAAGAGGGAGCAAAGGGAGCAAAGCCGCCTCCTAAGAGATCATCACCTCCAAATGCTTCATTTCACAAGAGAAGGTGCCTCAAAAAGGTAAAGGGAAAAACACAGTCTGTCACTATTACAAATATAAGAACAGAAA
Source organism: Cacajao melanocephalus (assembly GCA_963573385.1). Lineage (NCBI taxonomy): Eukaryota > Metazoa > Chordata > Mammalia > Primates > Pitheciidae > Cacajao > Cacajao melanocephalus. The sequence continues at coordinate 15,222 of CAUYLG010022008.1, forward strand.
CAAAATGATCACTTTTATTTAAAATGCCAATATGGACCCTTCCGGACAAAGGGGATGCAGGGGTTGAGACACATTGGCCTTCCTCCGTGTGGACCAGGTCTGCTCACCTTCCCTCCTCCCGTCTCCAGAAGGTTCAGCTCTCTGATTTGCCTTCCCCTTCTCCCTAACCTTCTCCCACAGGGCGCTCCCCAGAGGCCAGCTCTACTCTGGAGCAATCCTAGAGGACAGACGTCCAGGACAAGAGCTGCCAGCAGACAGGGCTCCCCAAAACCCATCTGGATCAAGTTGCTCAGGGGTGCTGGAGAGCAAAACAGTAACGGTTCTTCTGCAAATAACAGGGCATTCTGGGAAAAGGCACAGCAACTTACATGGGATTTGACTTCCACATCGTACACCAAGCTGTCCCAAAGCCCGTGGAATTCAGCTATGACAGAATAAAACAAAGACCCGATTTCAGGAGTGCAGGCAATGACAGCCACCAGTCGGTCTGCCCTGAGCCTGAGCCTGAGCTTCCCACCGTGCCACACAAGCTAAGACTATAATTGTGATTGCATGAAAGTGTAGATTCTGCACATTTTTCTTCAAATTTTAATTTTTATTAAAATCAAAGATGCAAAACAAATGCCAGTCACGTATAACTTTTGGCAGACAATTGGATGGAGTCAAAGAATTACGCTTTATGTCTCGTTATCGTGCGCAACGGTCTTTTTAAAAAACTCTAGTTAACTTCCTACCCATCTTTTGTGATACTGTGGTCATATATTTTACATTTATGTGTACTATAATCCCCACATATAATCTTTTTCATTAAACCATCCATTTTTATTGTGGTACACAACACATCACAAAATTTATGATCATGACCACTGATAACTGTCTTTTGTGGACCCATGCTTCAACACAAGCTCAGACACTAAATCCACCCATTTCTCCACATGATGACGGAATTCAGCCCTGGCCCCGGCCTGCTAGAGCCCATCAGCCACATCCACGGAGAAGCATGAGGAAGACAGGAAGGAGCTGCTCAGCACGGCAGGCCAACGGGGCACGTGGGAAGGGAGGGAGCCGCTCAGCAGGATGGGCCAACGGGGCACGTGAGAAGAGCACAAGGGCACTCTCTGTTGGCCGTGACTCTGAGGAACCCACCCAAAGGAACAGTATGGTCCCACACTGGAAATCTCTACTTTCCTCTGCTCTGATCTACTTTCCATTTCGTAAGAGATAAAACATTCTAAAATCCCACAGAACAAACGGACAAAGAGAACGCCCCGGTACACTGACATGGTAGGGAGTATGCAGTCCTCTGACGTCAGCCTACAGTACACTTTGCCATCACACCCACGCCTCACCATCACACCCACACTGCATCACGCCCACACCTCACCATCACACCCACGCCTCAGCATCACACCCATGCCTCAGCATCATACCCGCACCTCACCATCACACCCACACCTCAGCATCACACCTGCACCTCACCATCACCCCCACGTCTCAGCGTCACCCCTACACCTCACCGTCACACCCACGTCTCACCGTCACACCCGCGCCTCACCGTCACACCCGTGTCTCAGCATCACACCCGCGTCTCAGCATCACACCCATGCCTCACCATCACACCCGCGTCTCAGCATCACCTCACCATCACACCCACGCCTCACCATCACACTCACGTCTCACCATCACACTCACGTCTCACCATCACACCCGCGTCTCACCATCACACCCACGCCTCACCATCACACTCACGTCTCACCATCACACCCGCGTCTCACCATCACACCCCGCGTCTCAGCATCACCTCACCATCACACCGACGCCTCAGCATCACACCCGCACCTCACCATCACACCCGCACCTCAGCATCACACCCGCACCTCACCATCACACCCACACCTCAGCATCACACCTGCACCTCACCATCACCCCCACGTCTCAGCGTCACCCCTACACCTCACCGTCACACCCACGTCTCACCGTCACACCCACGTCTCACCATCACACCTGCGCCTCACCGTCACACCCGCGTCTCACCATCACACCCGTGTCTCAGCATCACACCCGCGTCTCAGCATCACACCCATGCCTCACCATCACACCCTCACACCCGCGTCTCACCATCACACCCGCGTCTCAGCATCACACCCGCGTCTCACCATCACACCAGCGTCTCAGCATCACACCCGCGTCTCAGCATCACACCCGCGTCTCAGCATCACACCCGCGTCTCAGCATCACACCTGCGCCTCAGCATCACACCCGCGTCTCAGCATCACACCTGCGCCTCACCATCACACCCGCGTCTCAGCATCACACCTGCACCTCACCATCACACCCGCGTCTCACCATCATACCCACGTCTCAGCATCACACCCGCGTCTCAGCATCACACCCACACCTCACCATCACACCCATACCTGCAGGCAGAACCCAGTGATTTGCTGCAATGATGTCTTCTGTCTCTTCCTCCAGATTTTCACTGCTGGGGCCATCTTCATTCAGCTGGAAGATGTGAAGTGCAACCTTGCAGGCGCTCAAATCAATAGGCTATGAGAGAAAAGCCACATTAATCTACACACATTTAAGATATCTCACTTAATTCTATCCATACAAATTAGATGTTAAGGTCCACAAATAAAAACTGAATGTACAGTATAATAGAAAGTAGTTTTCAGATTAGATGAGAAGGCTATGAATTTACTTCAGATTGAGGATCAGCTCTTTTAAAAGTGTATACCCATCCCTTGCCTGTTGGGCCCTACACCCACTTCCTGCCTAAAGAAAGTGCCTAAGTCCAACCTCTGGGATGTCACTGGAGTCTAGAAACACGATCGCAGTTGACTTTCACCACAAGGGTTTCTTTTTTTTATTAAGTTATTTTTTGAGACAGGATCTTGCTTTGTCGCCCAGGCTAGAGTGCAGCAGCAAGACCATAGCTCACAGCAAGATTACACTCCTGGATTCAAGTGAGTGATCCTCCCATCTTCAGCCTCCTGAGTAGGTGGCACTAGGTGTGTGCGCCCCCACGTTGGCTAATTTTTACAAACTCTTTTGAGAGACAGGGTCTTGCTATGTTCCCCAGGCCAGTCTCCCATTCCTGGCCTCAACTGATCCTTCCATCTGCCTCCCAGTGTTGGGACTACAGGCATGAGCCACCTCACCCACCGGGTTCCTAACTTGTGCCTTTTTGTTTGTTATAACTCAGAGAAAGGTTTATACCAGTAGATAGAAATCTATTTCATTCTTCTTCATGACTATATTGTACATGGTACAGATGTTTGGAATTCTTACAGTTAGTAACTGATCTCTGGTAGACAGTTAAAATATTTCAAATTGTTGGCTATCATTAGCAACATCTAACGAACATCTGTTCAGAAAGACCCACGAAATTGCAGAATTATCAGCCAAGAAAAATTCCTACAAGTGAATCTGCAGCCAAAGAGGGGACATTACAACTTTCCCTGGGCAGCCCCGGTGCCCTCCAGCTAGCTGTCCATCCGTCCACACCAGTGTGGGAAGCTCCTTTCCTCAGACTGGCTGAACCCACGGAGCATCAGCTCTCAGTGACCGTGAACAAACACGCACCCCAGCATATGACTGAGGAGGTCCACCTCGCGAGCAGAATTTCGTGCGAAGCCTGTCCTGCACCGCTGTTCTCTACAGGGCAGGGACTGCACACTGCAGTGATACTTCTTCCTCAGGAATACATTTCCGGCCTTTTTATACTGGTGCCAGGACTGCCCCAGTGCGTCCACGCCCCCACACAAAGCTCCTCTAACTCCCACACATGAACTCAGATGGTGGGGGAGGTGGCCACGCGTGGGATGAGATGAAGACCTGCTCTCTGGAGCCCCCACAGCTCCGATGCCACCTCCTCATCCCTGGAGCCCCCACAGCAACGATGCCACCTCCTCATCCCTGGAGCCCCCACACCTCCGATGCCACCTCCTCATCCCTGGAGCCCCCACACCTCCGATGCCACCTCCTCATCCCTGGAGCCCCCACACCTCCGATGGCCCTAGCACACACTGGGCACTTCATAAACATTTGTTCCCTGAAAGAATGAGACACAATACACAGGCCTCCCCAGCATAGCCCACTGTCCTACAGTGCTGCATTCTCATTCTTGGTTCCCAATCTGTCCCCTGTTGTACTGAGAGCGCCCTGACGTCAGGGCCACTTCCTACTCCCAGCACTTGGCTCCTGACAGATGGTGAGAAGAACCAGTCTAGTCACCCAGACCCACAGATACGTGAACCCGTTTCTGACAATACGCTATGAAAACAGCAAAAGACACCCATGATACAGCCTTTGTATTCGGCTGTTACTTGGCCCAGCAAATTAGCAACTCACCTGTGAGTCTTTAACCTTTAATTCTGTGTCAACGATAGACACAGACTGCACATTTCTGGTCAAAAAAGGTTCATCAAACTCAGTCCACGTGTAATCACCAAACACAATATTATGTCTGTTGAGCAGCTTTCTAACACTCAGCTTTATGTCTTCTTTTTTTGCAGTGCTAAAAAAAAACACATGAAAGATCTTAGTTCAAAAACCAGATATTAAAATTAAGTGTTTTTCAAAAACTTAACACATAAGAAGGTGCAGTCATTAAGAGGACAGGCTGGAGCTGGCCTGCCTGGGGGCCAAATCGAGGGCCACCCCTTGCCTGTGGGGCCTCTACCAGCTGTGCCCTGAGGAAGCTGTGCCTCAGCTCCCAGTTAGAAAAACGAGACAACAGTAAGAGTTCTTGCTATGCACTGTGAAGAGTCATTTTTAGGACGATATCTGGCACATAATAAGCACCCAGTAAATGTTGGCTTTTGCTATTAATGAAATTCACAGCTGTGGAGTCAGGCCTGGAGTCCTGTGATTCGTGCTGAGAAGACCTAATGCTTTAAGGTTGGCATCCAGTGCTCCCCGCAGCCCACCTTACCATTGTACTCCTGATAGCTCCCCTTTCTACCACAGTGACCTGGTCCTGGATCACACATTTGTGCCCCCTGTGCACGGTCCCAGCTTATTGGGCTCATCAGCTGCAGTCACCCTTTAGGTTCTACTCAATGTCTGCCTCCCCCTGAGCCCTCCTGGACAGGGCCCTCAGAGCCAGGCAGGTGATGTGTGGCCCCTTTGCATTCGTCCCAGCACCCTGCAAGGCAGTGACCACAATGCATGGTGTGGTTGCATGCAGGTGTCTGCGAACTCTGCTGCAGCTATGTACAGGCGTCCTCTAGGTGCAGCTGTGCTCTGATGTGATTATGCCTAACATCTGAGCCCACATGTGGTTGTCCTTAGGTGTCTCCAGGCTGCGGTGGCAATGTGTGCAGGTGTCCCTGTGCTCTAAGGTGTTCATGTAGGTGTCGCAAGGCTGTGGTGGGGCTTTATGCAGGTGTCTCTGGGCCCTGGTACAATTACACTGGGGTGTCTGAACTCTAGCACCTAGAAGGTACCCAGTCAACAGCTGTTCTGTTAAAGGAAAGGTCTCTTTCTCTGCATCCCCTCTGAGACTGGCAGTCTCACCTGACCTTGGTCCACCCTCCATATACACGAGGAGGGTCTATGAGGGTCTGGGTCTCACCTGACCTCGGTCCACCCACCACGGACATGCAGAGGGTCTGTGAAGGTCTGGCCACTCTGCTGAGTTCCCTGCCCTCCAGGTAGCAGCACAGCCTACAGGCCCCCCCATACCATGAATTGGCTTGGTCACAAATGAGTGGGATTTGCTTTGAACCCTACAAACCTAACATCTGTGAGGAATGGGAAACAATTCAAGGGTCTGAAAAACACTGGCTCAAAAAATAACAACCCAACTTTCGGCTGAGCTCTCGGTAATGCTGCCATCCTATCCTCCAACACGGGACTCAGGGCCAGCTCAGTACACTGGGGAACAGCCGGGCAGAGCCAGGGCCAGGTCAGTGGGCTGGGGTCAGACGGAGGCTCAACTGTGAGCCAGGATCCTGCGCACAGGGGTCGGGTCGGCTGGGTCAGCACCCTGGGGTGGGGTCGGGTCAGTACGCTAGGATCCAGATGGGCCAGGCTCCGTCTGTGCGCTGGGGTCTAGTTTGGCCGGGTCGGTGCCCTGGCAAGGGGTCGGGTCAGTGCACCAGGATAGGGTGGGAGCTGGTCCAGTGGGGCCGGGTCAGCGCCCTGGGGTGGGGTCGGGTCAGCGCGCCAGGATAGGGTGGGAGCCGGGCTCGTTCTGTGCGCTGGTCCAGTGGGGCCGGGTCAGCGCCCTGGGTGGGGGTCGGGTCAGTGCGCCAGGACAGGGTCGGGGCCGGGCGGGGTCTGCGGCTGGGGTCCAGTGGGGCCGGGTCAGCGCCCTGGGATGCGATCCGGGCCAATACCCTGTGGTGGAGGCGCATCGAAATCAGTGCGCTGGGGTCGGGGCGGGTCGGTGCCCCTGGGTCGGGGCTCGGTGCACGCGCTGGGGTCGCGGCGGGTGGGTGCCCAGAGGGTGGGACTGGCCGGACCGGCTCACCTGCCGCCGCGCTGATGCACCTCCACGTGGACCGTCGGCGACTCGGCCACACAGGGAAGCGCCTGCTTCAGGTCGCCCACGGCCTCGTCCATGGCGCCCCCGGGAGCAGTGGGGACGCGGCCGGAGCGTCGCCGCCGCCACCTCACGCCCTGCGTCGCCGCCACAGCCGCCGCCTCAGCCCGCGGGCCCCGCCCAAACTTCGAATCTGCCGCGCGAGGCGCACCGCCTCCTGACCCGGAAGCGCTCGGGTCCGGCAGGGTCACTTCCTGCCGCGGCCCCGCCTCGCCCTGCTTCCGGCGCGGCCCCGAGGGTTCGGCGGGCTGAACAACCTTCGCGCGGCGAGCGCGGGCGGCCAACCAGGGCCAGGCGGCGGCGGCGGCCGCGGTCCGGCCGGGTCCCCACTGCTCCCGGCCCCCGCCCCGGGCCCGCGGCCGGCCTCGCCATGGGCAAAAAGCACAAGAAGCACAAGGCCGAGTGGCGCTCGTCCTACGAGGGTGAGGCGGCGGCGCTTTGTGACGCGCGGCGGGCGGGGTCCCGGGCTCGGGGGAGGAGTTCTGGGCGAGCGGACAGGGATCCTGGGCACTTGGCGAGGTCCTGGCCACGGGGGCGGCGTTCCGGGCACGCGAACGGGGGTCCCGGGCACGGCGGCGGAATTCTGGGCACGCGGGAAGGGGCCTGGGGTTTCGGGCAGCTTACCGGGCTCGCGCGAGGGGTCCTGGGTGCGCGCCTGCGTTTCTGGGAGGGAGTTCTGGGCTGGACGCTGCAGGCCGACTCTCCCCGGTCTCGGAGACTAGGGAAGCATCTGTGCTGGCTTTTGTGTGGCGCTCAGGGAGAAGCTCGGCTGCCCCTTCTCCCGCCTTTCCTCTGCCTAGCTCCCACGGCAGCTCCGTGGGTGTCAGCGGGCAGCACGGGCGCCGGCGGAGGTCAGGCCGGGGTGAACCACGGTGCTAGGGGTTTCTGGGCGGGAGATGGGGCTCCGGGGTTCCAGGTTCCTCTTGATTCACGGATCTTCTTGGACGAGTGAAGGGAACAGTGTCCCACAGGGCTTCCCCTGGTGAGGACACGGGCTGGAAAGGGAGCTAGAGCTCCCTGTGGAGGGGAAGGGAGAAACAGGAGGCAGCGACACGCAGCCACTGTGGCAGCCCCCGTGGTAGCCCCCGTGGTCTTCCCTTCCGGCCTTCCCGGATGGCTGGCAGCCCCGCTGTGCTCCCGAGGGAAGCCTTTCCCCTTGGCACCCTCACGTGTCGCCTGGCTGGGTGGCGTTTGCGCCTGAGCACGCGATGGAACTCGGTCTGTGTCTGCAGATTATGCCGACAAGCCCCTGGAGAAGCCCCTGAAGCTGGTCCTCAAGGTCGGAGGAAGCGAAGTGACTGAGCTCTCCGGATCCGGCCACGACTCCAGTTACTATGATGACAGATCAGACCACGAGCGAGAGAGGCACAAAGAAAAGAAGAAAAAGAAGAAGAAGAAGTCCGAGAAGGAGAAGCATCTGGATGATGAGGAGAGGAGGAAGCGAAAGGTAAAGGAGCAGCAGCAGCCCGGGGCCCGACCCGCCCACGGGGAGCAGGTCCCAGGAAGCAGACAGAATGCACCTGCGTGGCGGAGGAGGGGATTGCCTGGGGAGCAGAATGCAAACCGCTGAGGCCAGTAGCCTCAATTCCAGGAACCTGGTGTGGGGTTCCTCTGCAGACCCTGCCTGGGTCTCTGTGAGGAGGGTCTCTGAGGGGCTTTCCCTTAGCTCTATCCTTCCTGAGAACTGAGAGGGGATTGGACGGAGTTGTCTGGATCCCACGTACTCCCGTCCCTCACTCTCTTGACTCTGCCTCCCAGGAAGAGAAGAAGCGGAAGCGAGAGCGGGAACACTGCGACACGGAGGGAGAGGCTGACGACTTTGATCCCGGGAAGAAGGTGGAGGTGGAGCCGCCCCCAGATCGGCCCATCCGAGCCTGCCGGACACAGCCAGGCAAGGGTCGGCTTTTAGAGACTCTCCTGGTGTTCACTGCTCCTCGTTGTAAATTAGGGGTCGGCGTCGTGACCTCTTGCTTTGAGGAGAAGCATGGGAGGGAGGAGGACTGGTATTTCCGGGGCCTCATTCCAGGTGTCCTCTGGATCTGAGGTTTCCTCCAATATCCTTGAATGTCTAGAGCAAGGCTTGGCTGGCGACTACTGGTGCTCTTGAGGTTTGTTTTTTAACTTGTTAGCTATGGATGGTTTCTGTGTTTTGGAAGGGCTTGTAAAAAGAAACAGGGCATATCCACAGAGACCAGTTATATGTGACCAGCAAAGCCTAGACTATATTTTTCTGGACTTTACTTGAAAAGTTTGCCAGCCTTGGGTCTAAAAGGTTGGTTTTGTCCGCACTTAGCACCAAACAGAGCAGCGTCAGAAGAGTCGCCCCACAGGGTCAGACTGGTAAGAGAGATGCATGTTAGTGAAAACGCAGGTAGTTCCCCTTGAAAGAAGGGACCTCGAGGTCCAAAGAGTGGGTCCGAAGCTGAAAGTGACCGTAGGCTGAGGCGAAGGGAGTTGGAGACCTTCTGTAGAATTTCTGTCATGGGCCCCGGCTGCCAAGGATGGCATTTGGCTGGAGTTTCCAGCCAAATTTCTTGCCCTCTGGGTTCTCCTTGTCCCCAACCTTCGTGTGCACGACTCACAGTGACGAGGCATTTGTACCTAAAACAAGTGGTGTCTCTTCCCGGTGACTCTCAGCATCCAGTGGTTCCGGATTCTGGGGAAACTGGGACAGTTGGGCTTTGGGACGTGGGACCTCAGGGAGTGGGAGGCTAGTGCTGCAGTCGTTCAGGCCGTCAGAAA
>CAUYLG010022009.1:0-22433 GCA_963573385.1 Cacajao melanocephalus
TTCTAGCCTGGGCAATAGAACAAGAATCTCGTTCTCTCTCCCTCTTTCTCTTCCTCTTTCTTTCTCTCTTACATTCTTTTTTTTCTTTCTTTCACTCTCACTTTCTTTCCTCTCTTTTTCTTTCTTTCAAAAAAATAAAAAATAAAAAATAAAATAAATAAATAAATAAAAGAACTATAATACATAGTGATCCAATAAAGTATCAGCTGAAATCAGAAAAAATAACATATTTCTGTATTGTTTCATACTATATTTATTTGTAATACAAAACAACTTTTCTGATGTTAAGAAATCAGTTACTATAAGTTCATTCTGTAAATTGTTGAAAGTTCATTCTCTAAATTCCTTTCTTTCCGATGACAGTATGATTTTTGAATATTTCGTGTGAATTATAATGTACAACACGTTGTGCTAAATGGGACTGGTAAGTGGCTGCTTTACACACAGAATGTGGGCACAAGTGAATTGTACTATGCATCTTATTCCCAGAAAATCTTTCCAGAGGGAATTTTTAATTAGGCCTAAAATATTGAATATGTAGCAGGTTTGCTGTTTTTTCGTTCTTCAGCATAAAGATAGCATTTCACAGGTTTAAATAAAATATTGGTTGGCTACTTGTTATTTTCATCCCTTATTCCTTCCTGTCTCCATTGTTAAGCACAATTATTGGCATAAAAGAGGTTTTTAATACCCATTTTTAGACTGCATTCTAGGCTGGGCAATAGAACAAGAATCTCGTTCTCTCTCCCTCTTTCTCTTCCTGTTTCTTGCTCTCTTACATTCTTTTTTTTTTCTTTCACTCTTTCTTTCTTCTTTTCTCTCTTTTTCTTTCTTTAAAAAAAAAAAAAACTCTGCTTTTGTTGCTTCATTCTTTCAGGCTTTGTGTGTTTTGTCCAATTCTTTGTTCAGGATGCCAACAACCTGGACACCCTCCACCATTAACAGCTTGAGCAGGAACAAGAAAACAAAAAAAAAATACAAAAAAAGCAGATTGGTAACCTCACGTTATCTCAGGTTACTTTCCTTGTAAGAGTTAAAGCAGAGGGGACTTTCTTGTCACGCTGGCTCAAATTAACTGGGCCCTTTCTGATTGGTTGCTGTGAATCTCCTATTTTTAGGTAAAATTGGTCTATTTTTATATTTTCCTGCTTCCTTAAAGTTTCAGTCTGATTGTGTGGCACTTAGCAAGAGTGACTCCATTTTGTTTTGGTCTACTGGGGCCTAATGCAAGAGCTCAGTCCCAAACAATGGTCTCCTACTTAACAAGCTCCATGAAAACTCAACACAGGTCCTTACTTTTCTCATTGTGCAGCTGACTGGTAAATGATCTATCATAACCCAGCTTCAGAACCTGTGTTTTTCTTTGGGAATCAATGCTCTTCATTATGAAGGACATATTTACTTTCTTTTTCTTTTTGGACACAAGGCTTTGCTCTGTCACCCAGGCTGGAGTACAGTGATGTGATCATGGCTTACAGCTTTGAACTCCTGGGCTAAAGTGAGCCTGCCATCTCAGCCTCCTGAGTAACTGGGACTATAGGCATTTGCTACCATATCCAGCCAGTTTTTGAATTTTTTTTTAGACTGAGTCTCGCTCTGTTGCCCAGGCTGGAGTGCAGTGGCGTGATCTCGACTCACTGCAACCTCCACCTCCTGGGTTCAAGCAATTTTCCTGCCTCAGCCTCCTGAATAGCTGGAATTACAGGTGCATGCCACCACACCCAGCTACTTTTTGTATTTTTAGTAGAGACGGGATTTCACCAATTTGGTCAGGCTGGTCTCGAACTTCTGACCTTGTGATCCTCCTGCCTCAGCCTCCCAAAGTGCTGGGATTACAGGCATGAGCCATTGCACCTGGCCCATGTTTTAAATTTTTTCAGAGATGAGGCCTCACTACATTGCCCAGACTGATCTTGAATTCCTGGCCTCAAGTGATCCTCCTGCCTTGGCCTCCCAAGACACTGAGATTATACGTGTGAGCCACTGCATCTGGCCGTATTATCTATTTTCATCAAACATATGAGGCACACAATAAGTGGCAGAAAACAGATTGTCTGGAAGGTTTACAATGAGAGTCTTTTGGGGAGTGGCAGAAGAAAATCTTTACAGTCATTCATTTATTTATTTATTGGCCGATCATGAATGGAATGCTTACTCTGTGTCAGGAACTATGACCATTATTGGAACCACAGAGAAGAGAAAGGGATAATGTTTGCATTTAGGGAGTTCACATTCTCATTATTTATGATATGATAAGTACCCAAGAGATTTTTGCATAAGCTTTAATATGGAATTTCAGAAGTATCTGACTTAGTTTGGGGAGCAGGGATGTCTAAGAGGAGGTGAGATGACTGCTGTAGGTAGTGGACAAGGTGGGGCAGGGTGAGGGAGGCACAGGGGCATTGGTAGAAATAGAGGCAGCCTGAAGAAACCAACACTGGCCTTCCATTGAGAAGGAAAAGAGAAGAGCAATCCCTACCAGGAACTCATAAATACTCTCTGCGGCAACTGTCAACTAAAAATCACAAAATCTATAAAATTGAAGTGGAGAACATTATTTCTGAGAAGGGTTACAACCTGTGGGCTGGGAAAGGAACCTCTGGCTGAGACCAAAAGCAGGCACTTTCAGAGAGGAAGGGTGGGACAGGTGTTTTATGCTAGACAGGTTGGCTAAACATACACAGTTAATAGGTTATAAGAGAAGCTGTGGATATTTATGAAAGAGGGTCTCCCAGCCTGGCCAGCACGGTGAAATCCTGTCTCTACTAAAAATACAAAAATTAGCCAGGTGCAGTGGTGGATACCTGTAACCAGCTACTTGGGAGGCTAAGGCAGGAGAATTGCTTGAAGCCGGCAGGTGGAGGTTGCAGTGAGCTGAGATCACACCACTGAGCTCCAGCCTGGGTGACAGAGCAAGACTTTATTTCAGAAAAAAAAAAAAAAAAAAAAAAAAGGTTCTCAAGTATGCATGATGAGCAAACATACCTGTTACGTATGTCCCATGTTCACTTTGGGGTGGTGATTTAACATTAAAATGGAGTAAAATTAGGTTCTGTATGTCAAAAGGTGAGACCAAAGACACAAAGGTATCTTGTGCACAGCCGCCATACCCTGGCCAGGACCAGTTCCTAGTCGATGGGCATTCATCAGAAAGGAATGCCCTGCAAGCAGGTCCGCAGTCATGTTGAGACCACGAACAGGGAGGGGAGTCTGGCAGTGGCATCAGACTGGTCAGTAGGGGAGTCTTCTTTGCTTTGTTTTCCAGGGCTGGTTTCTGTTTCTCTTTCTCTCTCTCTCTCTCTCTCTCTCTCTCTCTCTCTTTGAGACAGAGTCTTGCTCTGTTGTCCAGGCTGGAGTGCAATGGCTTGATCTTGGCTCACAGCAACCTCTGCCTCCCAGGTTCAAGCAATTCTCCTGCCTCAGCCTCCCAAGTAGCTGGGATTATAGGCACATGCCACCATACCCAGCTAACTTCTTGTATTTTTAGTAGAGATGGGGTTTCGTCATGTTAGCCAGGCTGGTCTTGAACTCCTGACCTCAGGTGATCCACCCGCCTCAGCCTCCCAAAGTGCTGGTATTATAGGCGTGAGGCACTGCTCCCAGCCTCTGTTTATCTTTTAGGAAAGTGTCCAGTGGTGGTCAGTGGAGTAGGGGGTACTGAGACGTGACTGACCTCCTGTCTCATCGTGGCTGGGAAGCTCAGTGTTTAAAGTTTTTCTGAGGTCTCCTTGACCGAGAAGGGTTGGGTCTGTCAGTCAGAGGGCTTAGGATCTTACTTTTATTTCACACAACACATATTCAAATTAGTAAGATTTTGAACAATCAGTTCATCACATAAAAGAAAAATAAAAGCAAAAGAAGCTATAGGTCTTTTCCCTGATGCTATGCATTTCTATTTTTATTAAATTGCAAACGTTTGAATAAAATAATCCCAAAAGGACCTAGGCACTGTCTCCTACAATCAAAGCAAAATGTATAGAATGATTTGTTCTTAACAGAAAACGAATTTTCTCCCAAGCACAAAAGATATGCTGAATTAAATGAGCTCAACAAAAGGGTCTCAAGGCAACAGGAAATTTTTTATGATTTGTTTTACTGACGGTGAAGGTTACTTCTGAAAGCCAACATTTTAAATTAGTTTTAAAGAATGTTTTGCAATAATATTACAGATTCATATTCAAGTGGGTCTTGCTGTACAGCAGGAAATCAGAGGAACATGAATCAAATAATATACAGGTAGGACCTAATACCAAAAGAGGAAGACACAGATTCCTCTTTTTTTTTTTTTTTTTTTTTTTGAGACGGAGTTTTGCTCTTGTTGCCCATGCTGGAGTGCAATAGCACAATCTCAGCACACCGCAACCTCTACCTCCCAAGTTGAAGCAATTCTCCTGCCTCAGCCTCCTGAGTAGCTGAGATTACAGGCATGCACCACCACGCCCAGCTAATTTTTTTGTATTTTCAGTAGAGACAGGGTATCTCCATGTTGGTCAGGCTGGTCTCAAACTCCCAACCTCATGTGATCCATCCACCTCAGATTGCTATGTGTGGCCGAAGACACGGACTTTAAGGCAAAACTTATCAGGGACATGTAGCACCAAATTATCTTTACCCAACGGATGTAGGAAAGTGATCAAGTGAACATTTGTCTTCTTGAAAACTGTTGACCTTCACGAAAGACTTGACAATATCCTTTCAGACTCAGCCATGTCTCTCCTGCATGAATATGTTGATCATAAATGTGAATGCTGAGAACAAATCCGCTCTAGGTATGGGATGGCGAGTACACTTGGCTGCTTCTCTACCAGGCTAAAGCCTGAACCCAAGAGCCTTGACCTCCCCTGGCATAAGGGGCAACATGAACTGCAGGTGGCCAGGCAGAATCAAGGACAGAAACTATGTGTGTATTAGGAATTGATAGGGGACAAGCAACAGAAACTCATTTGAAGTAGCTCAGGTCAGAAGGGATCAATGGAGAAAATCCACCATGCAGTCGATCAGACATCCAGGTGGGGAACCCAGCAGCCCTGGCCATACAGGAATGGAGCTGGAGAACCTGTGGCATGGCTCAGTGGCTCCATTCATATGGGCCACCTGCTTGGTCATTTCTCCTTCACCCAGGGTCTGCTGCATTCTTCTGCTGATTTTTTTTTTTTTAAAGATGGAGTCTCACTCGGTTGCCCAGGCTGGAGTGCAGTGGTACAATCTTGGTTCACCACTACCTCCACCTCCAGGGTTCAAGCGATTCTCCTGCCTCAGCCTCCTAAATAGCTGGGATTACAGGCATGTGCCACCATACCCGGCTAATTTTTGTATTTTTAGGAGAGATGGGGTTTCACCATGTTGGTCAGGCTGGTCTCAAACTCCTGATCTCGTGATCCTCACTCTTTGGCCTCCTAAAGTGTTGGGATTACAGGCATGAGCCATTGAATCCAGGCTTTTTTTTTTTTTTTTGAGAGAGAGCATCTTGCTGTGTCACCAGGCTGGAGTGCAGTGGCTAGATCTTGGCTCACTGCAATCTCTGTCTCCCACATTCAAGCGATTCTCCTCCCTCAGCCTCTCGAGTAGCTGGGACTACAGGCACATGCCACCACACCTAGCTAGTTTTTGTATTTTTAGTAGATACGAGGTTTTAACCTGTTGGCCAGGATGGTATCGATCTCTTAACCTCATGATCCGCCCGCCTTGGCCTCCCAAAGTGCTGGGATTATAGGCGTGAGCCACTGCACTCGGCCTCTTCTGCCAATTTTTAAAAATAGCTTTACTGGGTTTAATGCACATACAATAAAATTCACCATTTTAAAGGATACAATTCCTTGGTTTTTAGTGTATTCACAGAATAATGCAACCATCATCACTAATTTCAGAGTATTTCATCACTCCAAAAGGAACCCCAAACCCATCAGCAGTCCCCCTTCATTTCCTCTCTTCCCCTCAGCTCCAGCAACCATAAACCTACTTTATGAATATCTATGGATTTTCTGTTCCAGATACTTCATATAAATGCAGTCATACACTATGTAGCTTTTTATAACTGGCTTCTTTAAAACATTTTTTAAAAGACAAGGTCTCACCATGTTTCTCAGGCTGGAGTGCAATGGTGCAACCAGAGCTCACTGCAGCCTCAAACTTCTGGGCTCAAGTGATCCTCTTGCCTCAGCTTGCCAAGTAGTTGGCACTATAGGCACGCACCACTGTGCCTAGCTTGAAGGGTTTCTTTTACTCAGCATAATGTTTTTAAGATTCATTCATGTTGTAACATGACTATTTCATTGCTTTTTAACATCTGAATAATATTCCACTCTGTGGATGTACCATATTTTGTTTACCCATTCATCAGGTGACGGCATTTGGGTTGCTTTTACTTTTTGGCTATTACGAATAAAGCTGCTACGAACATTTGTGTACATGTAGATAGCTCCATTTGTTGAAAAGACTATTCTTTCCTCATTGAGTTGTCTTCGTACTCCTGGGGAAAATCCATGGACCATAAACATGAAGGTAGATAACTGGATAACTGGTTTCAGTTCTCTTGGGCAAGTGGGTGTAGAATTGCAGGGTCATGTAGTAACCCTATGTTTAACTTTTTCTTCTTCTTCTTTTGAGACAGAGTCTTGCTCTTGTCACCCAGGCTGGAGTGCAATGATGCGATCTCAGCTCACTGCCTCCCAGGTTCAAGTTATTCTCCTGCCTCAGCCTCCCAAGAAGATGAAACTACAGGCACGTGCCAACATACCCAGCTAATTTTTTTTTTTTTGTATTTTTAGTAGAGATGGGGTTTCACCATGTTGGCCAGGCTGGTCTTGAACTCCTGACTTCAGGTGATCTGCCCACCTCAGCCTCCCAAAGTGCTGGGATTACAGGCATGAGCTACCACACCTGGCCATATGTTTAACTTTTTGAGACACTGATAGACTGTTTTCCAGAATAGCTTCACTATGTTACATTCCCACCAGCAGTGTATGAAGGTTCTGATTTCTCCATATCCTTGTCAACACTTCTTATTGTCTTTTTTATTTTAGCCATTTCATTGCAGTTTTAATTTGCATTTTCTTTGTAACTAGTGATTTCGAGCATTTTTTCAAGTGCTTATTGGCCAGTTGTACACATTCATTGAAGAATATCTATTCTGATCCTCTATGTTTTAATGTTATTCAACTTTTTATTATTGAGTTGTAAAGTTTCTTTATGTATCCTAGAGACAAGTTCTTTATCAGCTATGTGATTTAGAAATATTTTCTGTCATCCCTTAGGCTGTCTTTTTATTTTCTTGATGATATCCTTTGAAGTGCAAAAGTTTTTAGTTTTGATAAAGTTCAGTTTATCTATTTTTTGTTATTTGTGTTTTTGCTGTCATATGTAAGAAACAATTGTCTAATCCAAGGTTATGAAGATTTATTCCTTTGTTTTTTTCTACGTATCTTATAGTTTTAGCTCTTACAGGTAGATCGGTGATCTGAGTTCATTTTTGTATATAGTGTGAAGTGGGATGTCCAACTTTATTCTTTTGCATGTGGATACCCAGTTGTTCCAGGTCTATTTGTTGAAAAGACTATTCTTTCCCCATTGAATTATCTTGGTACTCCTGTGGAAAATGCACTGACCATAAACATGAAGGTAGATAACTGGACTCTCAATGCTATTCCATTGATCTATTTTTCTATTCTTATACCAGTACCATCCTGTCTCAATTACTCTTGCTTTGCAGTAAGTTTTAAATTGGGAAATGTTTTTCAAACTTTGTTCTTTTCTAAGATTGTTGCGGCTACCATGGGTTCCTTACAATTCCATAAAAATTTTAGAATCAGCTTGCCAATTTCTGCAAATAAGGCAGCTGGGATTTTGATAAAGATTGCATTTAATTTATCTATCAATTTGGGGAGTATTACCATATTAACAATATTAAGTCTTTTTTTTTTCTTTTGTACCAAATTTCTCTATTTGAAGGAATGGTACAAAGAACTTAAGTGGATGTTTTGGTACAACTTACAGAAAAGGTAAAGGAAGCCCCAACATACATGCACTGCCTTGGTAACCCAGTGGCTATGGGGAAATTAGCCTAAGGCTTATCTTTCATTATCACTGTCTCCCAGGGTGTGCTTGTCAAAGAGATATTCTGCCAAGCCAGACTGGGGTGCTCCCATCTTGTGCAACTTGGTCACGTGGTCACCCAATTCTTTGATGGATTTCACCTGCTAATTCAGGTAATGTGTCTCAATAAAGTCACACAAGTGGGGGTCATTTTTGTCAGTGGCCAGTTTGTGCAGTTCCAGTAGTGACTGATTCACATTTTTTTCCAAATGTAATGCGCACTCCATTGCATTCAGCCTGCTCTCCCAGTCATCATGGTTTGGTTTCTTGATATCCTGAAGGAAGGGTCGGCCACCTTGTTGGTTCTGCAGCTTCATCAGTTTCTTGGCATGTTCCCTCTCCTCATGAGATTGGTGAAGAAAATACTTGGCAAAGTTCTTCAAAGCCACATCATCGCGGTCAAAGTAGTAAGACATGGACAGGTAAACAGGAGGCGTAGAGCTCCAGGTTGATCTGACTGTTGATGGTGGCCTCTGAGTCCTGGTGGTAGTTCTGGCGCACCTGCGAGGGGCACGCGGTAGTCATGGTGGCGGCTAAGGAGAGGCGGCGGGGGCGGCCGGGGCCTTGGGGCAGTCCGAGGGCCCGGTGTGGAGGTGATGGAGGGCTGGCTGTGGGCAGCCGGCCGGGGTGGGGGACGAGTGCCGGGTTCTGTCCAAGCACTGTTGAAACAGGAAACAGCGGCGACTCTCGGTGAAGAACGTCTCTTTTTTTTGTTGTTGTTTTGAGACAGAGTTTCGCTCATGTTGCCCAGGCTGGAGTGCAATGGCGCAATCTTGGCTCACTGCAACCTCCGCCTCCCAGGTTCAAGCGATTCTCCTGCCTCACCCTCCCGTATAGCTGGGATTACAGGTATGTGCCACCATGCCCGGCTAATTTTTATATTTTTTAGTAGAGACAGGGGTTTCATCATATTGGTCAGGCTGGTCTCGAACTCCTAACCTCAGGTGATAAGCCTGCCGGCCTCCAAAAGTGCTAGGATTACAGGGGTGAGCCACCGTGCCCGGCTCTGTATTTATTTTTTATGTCTCCTTTAATCTGAGATAATTCTTAGCTTTTTCTTTATCTTTTATGAAAATGACATCTGTAAAGTGTCCAGACCAATCATTTTGCAGAATGTCTGTCACTCTGGTCTCTATTTCCTCAAGATTAGGTGTGAGCGAACATTCTTTGGGCAGGAGTACTACAGATGATACTGTTGTGTCCTTCTCAATGCCAGTGCATCACATCAGGAGGCACATGAGGCCAGTTTGTCCTATTAAGATATATTTTTTAAGACTGAGTCTGACTTTGTTGCCCAGGCTGGAGTGCAGTGATATGATCTCAGTTCACTGCAACCTCCCTCCTTCCTGGATTCAAGTGAGTCTCCTGCCTTAGCCTCCCACGTAGTAGGGATTACAGGCAAGTACCACCATGCCCGGCTAATTTTTTGTACTTTTTTTTTTTTTTTAAACGGAGTCTCGCTCTGTCACCAGGCCTCAGGTGATCTGCCCACCTCTGCTTCCCAAAGTGTTGGGATATCAAGTGTGAGCCACCACGCCTGGCCATTAAGCTTTGATTCTTTGATTAAGGTGATGTTCACCAGATCAGTCTAGCTTTTGATTAAAAAAAAAAAAATTAAGATGGGGTTTCACCACGATGGCCAGGCTGGTCCTGAACTCCTGACCTCAGGTGATCCACCCACCTTGGCCTCCCAAAGTGCTAGGATTACAGGCGTGAGCCACGGCGCCCGGCCGATAATTTTTTTTTTTTTTTGAGTCGGAGTCTTGCCCAGGCTGGAGTGCAGTGGTGTGATCTCAGCTCACTGCAACCTCCACCTCCCGGGTTCAAGAGATTCTCCTGCCTCAGGCTCCTGAGTAGCTGGGATTACAGGTGCTCACCACCACGACAGGCTAATTTTTGTATTTTTAATAGAGACAGGGTTTCATCATGTTAGTCAGGCTGGTCTCGAACTCCTGACCTCGTGATCCACCCACCTTGGCCTCCCAAAGTGCTGGGATTACAGGCGTGAGCCACCGTGCTCCTTGGCAGCTTTTGATAATTTAAAAACCTGACTTTCCAAGCAGTGAGAGCAGCTGTAGCACATCTGACCAGCCTTCACTTTCTATCTTCTCTGGGGGCGTCAGGAATTGAAGAATGGAAGGAAGTGTGAAGAGAGTGGTGTGGCTCTGGCTGGGTGCAGTGGCTCACACCTGTAATCCCTGCACTTTAGGAGGCCGAGGCTGGGGGAATCACTTGAGGTCAGGAGTTCGAGACCAGCCTGGCCAACGTGGTGAAACGCCGTCTCTACTGAAAATGCAAAAATTAGCTGGGCTTCGTGGCGTACACCTGTAATCCCAGCTATTGGGGAAGCTGAGGCAGGAGGATCACTTGAATCCAGGAGGCGGAGGTTGCAGTGAGCTGAGATGAGGTTGCAGTGCGCTGATATCGTGCCCCTGCACTCCGGCGTGGGCGACAGAGTGACTTCGTCTCAAAATAACAATAATTATTATTATTAAGACAGTAGCGTAGCTTACTGGTGGTGTCACTCCTGAGGCCCCTCGGAACAACTCTACAGTTATGCTTTGTCCGGTGCTGCGGAGCCTAGAATGGGGATTATCCCCCGCCATGCGTTGTACCTGAATCCCTGTAGGCGCGCCTGTGGGTGTGCACAAAAGTGGGCACGTGCGCGGTGCCTATGCATGTATGGATCTTTTTGCCTGCAGCCGCGCGTCCGCAGGCACGTTCGTCCTGTCTTAGCCTTCAAGTTTTGGCGCGTCCCTCCCTTTTTCTTCTAAAACACATTCCACGTTGGGCACTCTGGGTTTGGCTAAATCGTGCACGCGTCTAAAGCGTTTCTGCAGGAAGCTGGGTCAGAGCTCTTAAGTGCTCCCCCAGTTCTGGACCGGCTTGGTACGGTCTACGGCCTCCCCCCCCACGCCGTGGTAGTTGCACCCATTCTGTCCGGAAGTGCTCGCTGCACGGCCGTCAGGCTTCGCGACCCGACATGGAGCGTCCCTGCAGTCCCCGCCGCTCGGCCCCGGCCTCTGCCTCGGTTACCCTGGCGCAGCTCCTGCAGCTGGTTCAGCGGGGCCAGGAGATCCCGGGCCTAGAGAGACGCCACATCGCGGCGATCCACGGTGAACCCACAGCGTCCCGGCTCCCACGGAGGCCCAAGCCCTGGGAGGCCGCGGCTTTGGCTGAGTCCCCTCCTCCTACCCTCAAGATAGGAACGGCCCCGGCCCCGGAGGAGCCTGGCTTGGCTGAGGCAACGACTGCGCCTTCTTCATGGCATACAGTGGGGTCCTGAGGTTCGAGGTCCTTTGCAGCGGAGATCTGGAGGGCGTGGCTCCAGTACCCTGAATGCGTCAGTTACATCTTTTGTTTTCGCCCTGGCCTGTCTCACCTGGACTTGTTCTGCAGCCACCATTGGGGTTTTGTATTTGCATTTCTGGGACATGATACGCAGTTAAGAAAAATCCTGTTTCAGCCCTTATATGTAATAAAAGGTTTGATGATGTAACTTGGGCCCAGAATGACTTTTAAGATACATTAAATAAAGGAAAGCCCAAAGCATTTAAATAAGCCAACCAAGACTAAAATCTTGGCTCTTGGAATCAGCTGGATCAGGCAAGGGGCTAGAGAATTATAACTTTGGAAAGGGTACCACAGCTACCCTGAAATTAGTCCTTTTATGTTAAATACGCCCCCTGGCTCAGTCCACTTACTTTCTCAACACTAGATTTTACTTTCTCTACAAATGCTAGAGTTGACTTGTTGCGTGCTGACATGAGCATACACTAACCCACAGATTATGTAACAGGTCTAGCTTTTCTCAAAAATGATTGTCTCAAAACTTGTTAAAAGAATTAGTTATGTCATGATACATATATACAAGTGCACAAATTTTATAACTTTTTATTTGTATACAATTATAAGTCACAAACGTTTTATCATGCTTTTTATTTAAAAAAAAAACTTACTTTTAGTCAACTTACTCCCTTTTTAATTTTTTTTGAGATGGAGTCTCTGTTGCCAGGCTGGAGTACAGTGGTGCAATCCTGGCTCACCGCAACCTTGCCTCCTGGGTTCAAGCGATTCTCCTGCCTCAGTCTCCCAAGTAGCTTGGATTACAGGCATGTGCCACCATGCCCAGCTAATTTTTGTATTTTTAGTAGAGATGGGGTTTCACCATGTTGGTCAGGCTGGTCTCGAACTCCTGACCTGTGATCCGCCCACCTCTGCCTCCCAAAGTGCTGAGGTTACAGGTGTGAGCCACCACGCCCGGCCCTCCCTTTTATTTATTTACCAGCAGTTTGCTCTGACAGAATAAATTACAAACTATTGTTTTGCTTAAATCTTTTAACCACCGTATCAGGCACACAGATTAGAGGATATTAGCTCCCATTTTACAGAGTGGAAACACTGTACACATATTTACTGTAAGAGCTGATATATAAGCCTTGGGCTTCATAGTCACAATTTTTTCCCTTTGTAATACATAATTTTAAAGTAATCTGATTTCACAATGTTTTACAGTGTAAGAGTAACATCTATAGCATCTCTTCTTGGCAGGTTCCCTCTGGAGAGAACCAATCTAATTACCTCATAAGCTGGCACATTTTAAGGCAGTTAACACCTCTAACTTGACATCCCAGCTATGCTCGAGGGTCCCAGGAGCCAAAACTGCAGCCAAATTTATCTGATAGGACCAGGGAATAGAATGGTCAGGTGTGCTTCCAAGTTTAACCTAGGCCTGGCGCATCCTTATCAATTGCTCAGATGGCAAGTGGGGGGCAACTAAGTGAAGTGAATAGCAGGAAGAACCACTTGAGGTGGACACTGATGAAAAACAGCAGTATCAGACCCACTGTTTTCAGGATGAAAACCCCCCGATACCCACTTGCTGTTCTACTATCTGCTATGTCATTACCAGCAGGACAAAGGGCAATACTTTTGGAGACTAGAATATGCAAGGAAAAAATTAAGCTGCCTGCCTGTCTGGGGCCTACAGAGCCAAACAGTGCTAATTTCATCCAAGGCAAACAAAAGTGTTCACTCCTTCCTGACCTGGGTTTTAAGGAAGAGTGCTGATCATCAGAGAACCAGGTCATTCTATCCTGAAGCCTAGGGGAAAAAATGGTGGGCATTTCCAAGTTGTAGGTGGTACACGGGGCAACACTATCTGCCACCATGAATAGAAAAAGCTATCTTGGTAAGCTTTTGTCTTCCACAGGACATGGAACCAGAGTAGCAAGATCAGGGCCTGCATGACCAATCCTGATTAAAAGCAGGACTTCCTCATATACGGTACACAAGGGCCAGGCATGGCTGCTTACGCCTGTAATCCCAGCATTTGGGGAGGCCCAGGTGGGTGGATCACTTGAGGCCAGGAGTTTGAGACTAGCCTGGCCAACGTGGTGAAACCCTCTCTACTAAAAATATAAAAATTAGCTGGGCATGGTGGAGCATGCCTACCAGCTGCTCAAGCGGCTGAGGCAGGAGAATCAATTGAACCCAGTAGGTGGAGGCTGCAGTGAACTGAGATCACTGCGCTCCAGCCTAGGCAAGAGATTCTATCTCTAAACAAAGACAAAAACAAAAAAACAAACAAAAACCCATAAGGTGCACAGGTATCTGAGAAGGTTCTAAACATCCTAGAACTGCAAGCAAAATTTTGAGTGTATACATGTTTTCCTGGCGAAGGGGTCCTCATTCTCAAATCCTGAGCTTTTAGGAAAAAGTACTAAGCCAGTGTCAGATTAGGATACACACTTAGAGCCAGTCAATTCTGAGAGCTCTCAAAGCCATCACTGAAAAGCTGGAACACAGACTCAGAGCAGAGACAAGTAAACATTTATTTTTGTACCTTTCCTCCTATGTGTATTTCAAGTCTTTCTCACAAAGCCCCGGGAATCTCCAGATTCAATTTTGTCCCTGGGCTTGTCCACTGATGCAGGAGTCTTAGGGAGCCTTGTATAAATGCTAGAGTTACTCAATTAACAACATTAAACCCTAGGATAAGAGATGCAGCAGAGCAGGACTCCTTCCTCCATGGAATGTGCTGATTTCAGACGAGGCAGCAGCCAATGTAGAAAACGCTGGAATTTTTCCTTGGAACTGGACTGTGATGAGAGGTGCTTGCCATGAACATAAGCTACTGCTTTTTTCTTTTCTTTTTTCGAGACAGAGTTTCGCTCTTGTTGCCTAGGCTGGAGTGCAATGGCGCGATCTTGGCTCACCGCAACCTCTGCTTCCCGGGTTCAAAAGATTCCGAGTAGCTGGGATTACAGGCATGGGCCACCACGCCCCACTAATTTTTATATTTTCAGTAGAGACAGGTTTCGCCATGTTGGTCAGGCTGGTCTCGAACTCCTGACCTTAGGTGATCCGCCCTCCTGAGCCTCCCAAAGTACTGGGATTACAGGCATGAGCCACTGCGCCTGGCCACTTACTGTCTTTTCTTTGACCCTTCCTTTCCAGTTTTTAAAGATAAAGCAGGAAATAATCTTCTTTGAAGATACTTGATACAAATTCTCCAAACCCAAAAACACATGCTTCCACTTCATTGATAAAAATTTACTGCAGTTTGGCATCTAGAGTAATAACAACAGGAATAAAATGTAATTTCAAAAAGAGTTAAGATTTCTTCAGTAAAATAGATGATTCACATCTTCAAGTCCTTTTTGCAATCAGTTATTAATATTCTTTCCTCATTTCCATCTAAATGACTGCAGCAATACAGTTTTTAGTTACTTGACATTTTTAAGCCTGTAACTACTAGGCTATGCATAGCCTCATGTCCTAATCAGGCACTCACTGCTCTAAGCAGGTCTCCATCTACTTGTACCAGCCTCCTCTTTCCTCCCAATCTCAAGGTTACTCTTAGTAACTAGCAAATGCAAAAAGAACTTTTAAAAAGTGGCAAGGCATGGCCCATCCACAGTCAGTCCAAGAGCAGTTCTCAGCCCTGCCTCACCTGGTTCTAGTTCAGCTGGCGGATGAGCTGATTGATGCGTTCACCCCGATAGCCAGGTGTGCCCATCTCCTTGAGGAAGCCCACTCTATTTTTGGTAGCGTGGCGGGCTACTGAGAGGTGGAAAGGGCGCAAGAACCATGAGATCTCTTGGAAATGCTTCCCCGGAAAGGCAATTTCATGAATGAGGTCTTCCAAGCAAATGACACCAAACTTCCCTAAGAAACAAAGGCACAGATTCCTTTATTCAACATGTATCCAGCCTATACTAAGCTGGACACTCTGGCAGGCTCTTGGAACCCCAAAAAGAATACAACCTGAATCTCACATCAAAAAAAGCTTTCTCCAACTGACCCCTAAGCTGCGGCACTCACCCAGGTGCTCCTCAATCACAGTGTTGTCTGTCAGAGGGATGGTCTTATTCTTGACCCTGGCTTGTCCACGTTTCAAAATGAGTTCCCGGACAGACTTCAGATTTGGAAATCTATGTGGGTAAAATAAAGCACAGTGTTCACCAGCACCTGGCACACTACATACCAGTCCTGCAGCCTGGCTGAGAAGGTTGGAGAGGTTTTCCCACCCACCCACTTCTCCCTACCAGCAAGTGTTCTGCAAGTACATGCCAGCTGGGATGCTTGGAAATATTCCTGATTAAGAACTGAAGTGACCCCACTTACACAATTAGAAATTTAAATTTATGAATGTAAATGTTCACCAGGGAAAACATCACCAACAAAAACAAAACAGACACCATGTCCTAGCTTAGGGTCTAGGACTCTGGCCATAGGCAACCCTCTACTCAAGATGGTGCAAGAGCTGGAAATGAAATCCAAGCTTTTGTTGAGTTTCAATGTTTGAGCAATACTACTCTTACACAAGCACTGCCCTTAGCTCTGCTTTAAGACTTCCAAGAACCAACCTCTGCTTGATCCACCCTTAGCCTACAACTGAACCAGCTCTACTATGGCACTGTTCAGACCCCTCCCTACCCCATGTGCTATGGTTCTTACAGCTATCTGATTTCAGGTTGACTGTGGTCACAGCAAAATGTTCCTTCTATAGCAACATGAACCCTGGAGAGCAAGACCCAGTGCACCCTAACACACTTAAATAGAAATCTAATGTGAATTCACAGGGGAAGTCTTACTCACCCCCAGGTCACATAAGGTTCCACTATACGCAGCATTTTTAGGTTCTGGGGAGTGACTTTTACAAAGACACCACTAAAAATTTTCTTTAGGCGAAGTCTTGCAATGGTTCTCTGCACCAGTAAACTCACACCATCAATCCTGAAATGAATAGCAACAGAAGTCAGACAGACTCCCTCCAGTTTATGTCAGTCCAGCAAGCACAACATGCGAGGTCACTACACTGGGTATCTGGAGTAAGACCATGCCTTAAAGAGCTCGGTTTAGTGGGAGGTGGTTATGAAAACACATCCTTTCATGATGTGGAACAATGCCTGGAGTGCTATGGAAACACAAAGTCCCTGAATGTGTGTGTGTTTCAGGGGTGGGGGAAGTGGTGGTATGTAGGTCTACGCATGTCCAGCTAAGGAAGCTGGATGTGCTTGTATGGGCAGTAAAAGCTACTGAGATTTTTTTTTGAGATGGAGTCTCACTCTGTCACCTAGGCTGGAGTGCAACCTCTGCCTCCTGGGTTCAAGCAATTCTCCTGCCTTAGCCTCCTGAGCAACTGAAACTACAGGCATGCACCACCACGCCCAGCTAATTTTTGTATTTTTAGTAGAGATGGGGTTTCGCCATGTTGGCCAGAATGGTCTTGATCTCTTGACCTCGTGCTCTGCCCGCCTTGGCCTCCCAAAGTGCTGGGATTACAGGAATAAGCCACCGTGCCTAGTCACTACTGAAGATTTTATGGAGAAGCACCACCACCAGATTTCCTTCTGACAATCACCAAAGGCAGTGAATGGGACAGATCAGAGTGTGACACTAGAGACAAGGAAATCCAGGAGGAAGGTTAATACAATAGTCTAGGAAAAATATGTGCAGTGGCAAAGGGCCACAAAGGACAGAGCTCATAAATATGCAAAAGCCACAGGGTGACTGGGTAGGGGAAAACAGTAAGAAGTAGAGTTGTACCAAGGGGGATGGGGTCAGGAAAGTTCCACTAAATGAGGAAAAATATCTCCCCTTCAACGAATATGCTTCATCCACTTGGCCTTGTTTCAGTTCCTAGAATGATTTCCCCACCTCAGGACTTTAGCACATATGCCTACAAAAGTCTCCCAATATTGGTGAATGCCTTTCGCATCTTTCAGGTCTCAGGCTGAAGTTCCTGCTTTAGAGAGGGTGTCCTCAACCCATCTCCCTAGTGAGCACTTTACCCTCACATCACTTATCTCCAAGCCTATCTGTCTAAGGAGGTCTTCCAAATACTGCAGACTAAATTGTGCTTAACCCCGACATCCCAGCACAACTTGCCTGAGTGGCCTGGGGCCTATTATCTTATCTCCCTAGAAAGGGGTCTCAAGCTTAAACAACAGTTTGCCCCAGCGTTATGCAATTAGGAAGACACCAGTTCCTTACCTTTCAATGCGTATGACAAAGGCCAAAGAATGTTTATCTGGCAATTCCAAGGCGTGAGGCTTCACTTCTAGTCGTCTGACACGCACCTTGTCACGTGTCTGCCGCCAGGCATCATGTAGGAATGATTCCAATCGCTTAAACCTGGGCCCTTTTCCTTTCCTCTGCTACAGAGAAGACAGACCATCATCACCATCATCATTTTGTGCCGCCATACAATTTTACTGATTAGAACAGTAATTCATGAGTGACAACTGACAGAGCTTTTTCCCTATGTTCTACAATGGGGAGCAAAGCAACATCCTCTGTTTTCATATAAAGGAAAAATTAGAAACCAAAGTAAAGGTGGAGTTGAGAAAACTTGGGAATTATTGGGAAAAATAATTAAACAAAAAATTAATTTACATGCTATTAATCAATGTTTACTAACGAGTTTCCTTAACAAACTCAACTCCAGCATTTTGCCTGCAGGTGTTAAATATTTGCTAAACGAAGACATGAACCATATACACTTGGCGCCCTACATCTGCAATTCTACCAATCCCAGATGGCAAATATTTCAGAGGAACCCATATGCAGTGGCTCACCCTGTAGTCCCAGCTACTCAGGAGACTGAGGCGGGAGGACCTCTTGAACCCAGGAATTCAAGGCTGCAATGAGCTATGATCCTGTCACTGCACTTTAGCCTGGGCAACAGAAGATGTCCTCACTCCTTTTTTTCCAAGGTAGAGTCTCGTTCTGCTGTCCAGGGTGGAGTGCGGTGGTACAGTCTCAGCTCACTGCAACCTCTGCTTCCTGGGTTCAAGCAATTCTTCTGCCTCAGCCTCCTGGCCAAAGACCTCACTCCTAAGGGAAAAAAAGGCCGGTTTCGGTGGCTCACGCCTGTAATCCTAGCTTTGGGAGGCTGAGGTGGACGGATCACCTGAGGTCAGGAGTTAAGAGACCAGCCTGGCGTGGTGGCGGACACCTAAAATCCCAGCCACTGAGGATGCTGAGGCAGGGGAATTGCTTGAACCCGGGAGGTGCAGCGAGCTGAGATGCCACCTCACTCTAGTCTGGGCGAGAGGAAAATTCGTCTCAAAACAAAAAACAAAAAAAAAACAACAAAAAATCGGGGAAAAAGTGAGGCCAGGCAGGGTGGCTCAGGCCTGTAATCCCAGCATTTTGGGAGGCCAGTGGGTGGATCACTTGAAACCAGGAGTTTGAGACCAGTGTGGCTAACATGTCAAAACACCACTACTGAAAATACAAAAATTAGCTGGTGGCTGGGAGGGGTGGCTCATGCCTGTAATTGAAGCACTTTGGGAGGCTGCGGTGGGCAGATCATTTGAGTCCAGTAGTTGGAGACCAGCCTGGCCAACATGATGAAACCCCAACTCTACTAAAAATACAAAACTTAGCCCAGCACGATGATGCATCCTGGTAATCCCAGCTATTGCGAGGCTGAGGCAAGAGAATCACTTGAACCCAGGAGGCGGAGGTTGTGGCGAGCCAAGACAGCATCACTGCACCCCAGCCTGGGTGACTGAGTGAAACACTATCTCAAAAATAAAATAAAATAAAATAAATTAGTTGGGTGTGGTAGCGCATGCCTGTAATCCTAGCTACTTGGTTGGCTGAGGCAGGGGAATCGCTTGAGCCCAGGAGGTAGAGGTTGCAGTGAGATTCTGCCACTGCACTCCAGCCTCAAAAAAAAAAAAAAAAAAAAAAAAAAAAAGCAAGCTATTAATCCAGAGATGATTTAAATCACACGGGCAGGAGTATAGACTGTATGCAAATACTACAACCATTTTATATATGGGACTTCAGCAGTGTCAGATTTAGGCATCTGTGGGTGTCCTGGAACCAAACCCTTAAGGATACTGTGGGATGACTATACCTAGTTTGTCAAACCGTTGCCGGGAACTTGTCAATACCAAATACAGTCCAACACATGCTGGATAAAACTCACCAAATACAAATTCTAATTACTTCCTCTTGGTTCCCCACCATTACCTCCTTCTTTGCCAAAAGTGCCTGCTTTGCCTGAGTGGCTTTGAGGGCTTGATAAGCCTTCCTCTTTTTCAGGAGATTTTCTGGAACCAAAGGGATTTTTCTTTGCCTGATGCAGAAAATTGAGATCAGAGACAACATTTAGAAAAGGAACATTCGGCAGGGCGCAGTGGATCAAGTCTGTAACCCCAGCACTGATCACCTGAGGTCAGGAGTTCAAAACCAGCCTGACCAACATGGTGAAACCTTGTCTCTACTTAAAATACAAAAATTAGCCGGCGTGGTGGTGCACGCCTGTAATCCCAGCTACTTTGGAGGCTGAGCAGTAGAATCGCTTGAACCAGGGAAGCGGCGGTTCCAGTGAGCCGAGATCGCGCTACTGCACTCCACCCTAGGCGACAGGGCAAGACCCCATCTCGAAACAAAAACAACAAAAAAGAAAACGAACATTCAATGGATTCCCAAACCAATTCAATATACTGGGCTTCAGGGAACATTACTGTTTTCAAGTGTCTGAAGATTCCCCTGAAACCTGTGGTTTCTGACTCCAGCCCTCAAAATGTACCCCCAATATTCACTCATCCCCAAAGCCTCAGAAAGTAATGAAGACTTTGGCGTCTGGGTTCCTTTAAGTTAACAGGGTGTTCACCACCACAGCTCTTCGTAGGCACTAGCAGCGACGAGTCTAGTAAAACCCCACGGGGTTGGGGAGGGTGGAGATGTATCTGCAGGGTCAGATAGGTCAGATACTTGTTAGACTGGGTGAATTCCACTGTGGCACTCCAGCCCGCTGCCTGAAG
Organism: Cacajao melanocephalus; assembly: GCA_963573385.1. NCBI lineage: Eukaryota > Metazoa > Chordata > Mammalia > Primates > Pitheciidae > Cacajao > Cacajao melanocephalus. The sequence goes on from CAUYLG010022009.1 coordinate 20,382, forward strand.
TCAATCCTCGCCTCTCTGGATAACCTGAACTTGACTGCGGTCCCCTCTTCTCCTCCCCAGCGCTACGGCTCCTCATCCCCGACCTTTGTAAACTGTGCCCTTTTCTATTCTTAGAGCCCACAAGAATCCGCCACTGAGGCATAAACACCGTGGATGGCACAAGATACTGAAGACCCCACTCCAAGAATTCAAAGCCCCAAACACTCACTCTTGCTCCGCCATCTTTCCAGTGTAGCAGCTACTGATCATGCGCAATCCCACCACGTGGGGAAAACAGCACTCGCGCCGTTTACTTGACCATAGAGACGTCTGTTCTAGCTCATGCTGGAGGACCCAGACAGCCAGCGTCCACTTAGCAGCAGTGAGCGGCTGAGGTCCTGCTAACCACAATTCCTGCTAAAAGTTGCACGGCTTCCAAGCTTTTTAGAGCCTGTGTCATTTTCAAAACTGAGCCCTTTTCTTGTAAGTTAGTTTCATCATACTGACGGCTTGGCGGTGGACAATAAACGGCTTCCTCCAACGTATCTACGGCTTCCGCTCTAGCGACGGCGCCGCACTTCCGGCGTGGCTCTGCTGCGCGTCTCTGGGGAGGAACACTGGCAAACTCCGCGAAGAGTCTTCGCTCTGTAGAAAGACTTGGAGGCTATGGCTTTGGCTCTCACATGTAGGTGGAAGTGTTTGTTGAGGACTTAAGAGTGGTAAAGAAGGGCCGGGCGCGGTGGCGCGTGCCTGTAGTCCCAGCTTCTCGGGAGGCTGAGGTGGGAGGATCGCTTGAGCCCCGGAGTTCTGGGCTATAGTGCGCTATGCCGATCTGGTGTCCGCAGTGAGGTTGCATCAATATTGTGACCTTCTGGGAGCATGGGACCACCAGGTTGCCTCAGAAGGGGTGAACCGGCCCAGGTCGGAAACGGAGCAGGTCAGAACTCCCGTACTGATCAGTAGTGGGATCGCGCCTGTGAATAGCCACTGCACTCCAGCCTGGTCAACATAGCGAGACCCCGTCTCTAATTAAAAAAAAAAAAAAAAAAAAAAAAAAAAAGAGTGGTAAAGAAGGTAGCTGCGATTCCGTCTGCTTGGCTCCGTCGATGGGTACTTCCTTAAACACGTTATTTAACCCCTCTATACTGTGGGTTCATTACCCGTAAAGTGAGTGTACAGTAATAATAGATCTACCTAATGGCGTTATGAGGATTACAGGAGATTCTTTATATAAAGCTCTTAGCACAGTGTCTGTTACTATTACTGCTGGACCGAAAACTACAACATGCTTCTTTGCCATCTAAAACCGTTATACAGGCCAGGTGCGGTGGCTCACACCTGTAATTCCAGCACTTTGGGAGGCTGAGGCGGGCGGATCACCTGAGGTCAGGAGTTCGAGACCAACCTGACCAACATGGCGAAACCCTGTCTTGGGTGGAGGTTGCAGTGAGCCGAGATCGCGCCACTGCACACCAGCCTGGGCGACAGAGCAAGACTCCGTCTCATAAATAAATAAATCCCTTATACAGCTCTCATCACCTGGAATATGCGTTCTTCCCTCCTGGTCTGTATAAAAGCCTGAAAAACAGTAGGCCGGACGTGGTGCTTACACCTGTAATCCCAGCACTCTGGGAGGCCAAGGCGGTGGATCACTTGAGGTCAGGGGTTGGAGACCAGTCTGACCAACATGGTGGAACCCCGTCTCTACTAAAAATTAGCTGGGCATGGTAGTTCGCGTCTGAAGTCCCAGCCACTAGGGAGGCTGAGGTAGGAGAGTCAATGGAACCCTGGAGACCCGGGATGGGGAGGCTGCATGAGCCGAGTTTGCTCCACTGCACTCCAGCCTGGACGACAAAGCGGGACTGTCTCAAAACAATTTTAAAAATTTTTTTAAAGTTTCTTTTTAAATTAAAAATTCTGGGGCCGGGCGCGGTGGCTCACGCCTATAATCCCAGCACTTTGGGAGGCCGAGGCAGGTGGATCACGAGGTCAAGAGATCAAGACCATCCTGGTCAACATGGTGAAACCCCGTCTCTACTAAAAATACAAAAATTAGCTGGGCATGGTGGCACA
>CAUYLG010022010.1:0-36843 GCA_963573385.1 Cacajao melanocephalus
GAAGATCAACTCAATGAAATAAAACAAGAAGGCACGATTAGAGAAAAAAGAGTGAAAAATGAACAACGCCTCCAAGAAATATGGGATATTGTGAAAAGACCTAACCTACGTTTGATAGGTGTACATGAATGTGACGGAGAGAATGAATCCAAGCTGGAAAACACTCTTCAGGATATTATCCAGGAGAATTTCCCCAATGTAGCAAGGCAGGCCAACATTCAAGTCCAGGAAATACAGAGAATACCACAAAGATATTCCTCAAGGAGAGCAACCCCAAGGCACATAATCGCCAGATTCACCAGGGTTGAAATGAAGGAGAAAATGCTAAGCGCAGCCAGAGAGAAAGGTCAGGTCATCCACAGAGGGAAGCCCATCAGATTCACAGTGGATCACTCTGCAGAAACCATACAGGCCAGAAGAGAGTGGGGGCCAATATTTAACAACCTTAAAGAAAAGAACTTTCAACCTAGAATTTAATATCCAGCCAAACTAAGCTTCACAAGTGAAGGAGAAAGAAAATCCTTCATGGACAAGCAATTAATGAGAGATTTCATCACCACCAGGCCTACCTTACAAGAGCTCCTGAAAGAAGCACTGAACATGAAAGGACCAACCAGTACCAGCACTCCAAAAACATACCAAATGGTACAGAGCATCAACACAAGGAAGAAACTTGTCAACTAATGGGCAAAACAACCAGCTAGTATCAAAATGACAGGATCAGATTCACCCATAACAATATTAACATTAAATGTAAATGGGCTAAATGCCCCAATCAAAAGACACGGACTGGCAAATTGGATAAAATGTCAAAACCCATCAGTGTGCTATATCCAGGAAACCCATCTCATGTGCAAGGACACAAATAGGCTCAAAATAAAGGGACGGAGGAAGATTTACCAAGCAAATGGAGAGCAAAAAAAAAAAAAAAAACCCAAAAAAACAAACAAACGAAAAAACAGGGGTTGCAATCCTAGTCTCTGATAAAATAGGCTTTAAACCAACAAAGATCAAAAGAGACAAAGAAGGGCATTACGTAATAGTAAAAGGATCAATACAACAAGAAGAGCTAATGATCCTAAATATATATACACCCAATACAGTAGCACCCAGATACATAGCAAGGTCTTAACAACCTACAAAGAGACAGACTCCCACACAATAATAGTGGGAGACTTTAACACTCCACTGTCAATATTAGACATATTAATGAGACAGAAGGACTTGAACTCAGATTTGGACCAAGTGAACCTAATAGACATCTATGGAACTTTCCACCCCAAATCCACAGAATATACATTATTCTCAGCACCACATTCACACCTACTCTAAAATTGACTACATAATTGTAAGTAAATCACTCCTCAGCAAATGCAAAAGAACAGGAATCATAACAAACAGTCTCTCATACCACAGGGCAATCAAATTAGAACTCAGGATTAAGAAATTAACTCAGAATGGCACAACTTCATGGAAACTGAACAATTGGCTCTTGGATGTTGACTGGATAAACAATGACATGAAGGCAGAAATAAAGATGTTCTTCAAAACCAACAAGAATGAAGACACAATGTACCAGAATCTCTGGGACACATTTAAAGCAGTGTCTAGAGTGAAATTTATAGCAATAAATGCTCACCTGAGAAGCAAGAAAAGATTGAAAATTGACACCCTATCATCAAAATTGAAAGAGCTAGAGGAGCAAGATAAAAAAAAAAACTCAAAAGCTAGCAGAAGACAAGAAATAACTAAGATCAGAGCAGAACTGAAGAAGATAGAGACACAAAAACCTTTCAAACAATCAATAAATCCAGGAGCTGGTTTTTTTTGAAAAGATCAACAAAATAGACCACTGGCCAGATTAATGAAAAAGAAAAGAGAAAAATCAAATAGATGCAATAAAAAACAGTAAAGGGAATAGCACCACTGATTCCACAGAAATACAAACCAACATCAGAGATTACTACAAACAACTCTACACACATAAACCAGTAAACCTGGAAGAAATAAATAAAGTCCTGGACACTTGCACCCTCCCATGTCTATACCAGAAAGAAGTCAAAACCCTGGATAGACCAAAACAAGGGCTGAAGTTGAGGCAGCAATTAATAGCCTACCAAACAAAGAAACCCAGGTCCAGATGGGTTCACAGCTAAATTCTACTAGATATACAAAGAGGAGGTAGTACCATTCCTTCTGAAACTATTCCAAAGAATCCAAAAAGAAGGACTCCTTCCAAAATCATTTTATGAGACCAACATCATCTTGATATCAAAACCCAGCAGAGACTCAACAAAAAAAAGAAAACTTCAGGCCGATATCCATGATGAAAATAGATGCAAAAGTCTTCAATAAAATACTGGCGAACTGAATGCAACAGCACATCAAAAAGCTTATCCATCACAATCAAGTAGGCTTCATCCTGGGGATGCAAGGGTGGTTCAACATATGCAAGTCAATAAACATAATCCATTGCATAAACAGAACCAAAGACAAAAACTACGTGACTATCTCAATAGATGCAGAGAAGGCCTTCAACAAAATTCAACAGCACTTTATGCTAAAAATTCTCAATAAACTAGGTACAGATGGAACATATCTGAAAATAAAAGCTATTTATGACAATCCCACAGCCAATATCATACTGAATGGGCAAAAACTGGAAGCATTCCCTTTGAAATCTGGCACCAGACAAGGATGCCCTCTCTCACCACTCCTATTCAATGTAGTATTGAAAGTTCTAGCAAGAGCGATCAGGCAGGAAAAAGAAAGAAATGGTATTCAGTTAGGAAAGGAGGAAGTCAAGTTGTCTCTATTTGCAGATGACATGATTATATATTTAGAAGATCCCATCGTCTCAGCCCAAAATCTCCTGAAACTGATAAGCACCTTCAGCAAAGTCTCAGGACACAAAATCAATTTGCAGAAATCACAAGCAATCCTATATACCAATAACAGACTTAAAGAGAGCCAAATCAAGAATGAACTGCCATTCACAACTGCTACAAAGAGAATAAAATACCTAGGAATATAACTAACAAAGGATGTAAAGGATCTCTCCAAGGAGACCTACAAACCACTGCTCAAGGAAATAAGAGACGACACAAACAGATGGGAAAACATTCCGTGCTCATGTTTAGGAACAATCAATATTGTGAAAATGGCCATACTGCCCAAAGTAATTTACAGATTCAGTGGTATCCCCATCAAGCTACCTATGACCCTCTTCACAGAACTGGAAAAAAACACCTTAAACTTCATGTGGAACCAAAAGAGAGTCCTCATAGCCAGGACAATTCTAAGCAAAATGAACAAAGCTGGAGGCATCACGCTACCTGATTTCAAACTGTACTACAAGGCTACAATATTCAAAACAGCATGGTACTGGTACCAAAACAGAGACATAGACCAATGGAACAGAACAGAGGTCTTGGAGGCAATGCCACACATCTACAACCATCTGATCTTCGACAAACCTGACAGAAACAAACAATGGAGAAAAGATTCCCTGTTTAATAAATGATGCTGGGAACTGGCTAGTCATGTTCAGAAAGCAGAAACTGGACCCCTTCCTGACACCTTACACTTAAATTAGCTCCAGATGGATTAAAGACTTAAACATAAGACCTAACACCATAAAAACCCTAGAAGAAAGTCTAGGCAAAACCATTCAGGACATAAGTGTAGGCAAGGACTTCATGACCAAAACACCAAAAGCATTGGTAACAAGGGCCAAAATAGACAAATGGGACCTAATTAAATTCCACAACTTCTGCATGGCAAAAGAAACAGGGTATATTCTTTGTTGTTGAATCCTTAATTCTTAGCACAGTATTTGATAAGGGGTCACAATAAATGTTTGTTAAATAAATGAATGAAAAAGTGTAGTCTGATAATTTCTGTGAGTCCTAATAATGACTTTAATTTACTGCCACTAGGAGAATAGTTTTGAGTGTATTCCACTTGAATCTCCCTCCCTTCTCCCTCCCTTCCCTCTTTCCCTTATCCCTCTTCCCTTCCCTTTCCTTCTCTCCCTTCCCCTCCCCATCCCCACCCCAACCCGCCACTTCTGTTTCTTTTCTTTTTCAATTCTCCCTCCTTTCCTCTCTTCAAATGACCTCCTTTCTTTCTTATCATTTCACTTTATTCTGTTCATTCCAGGGACACACTTCTACATTTTTCATGCCACCTGTTCTGGATTGTTAGCTTCTTGTTTTAGAACCTTAATAAGAATCACAGAACAGTTACAGTCTTTGCTTAATATTTGCTCACAATATAGTAATGAGTCTCTGTCACTTCATATTTAGGGAAGGTCTACTTTCTTCAAAATGCTGGTACCCTACTTAATTCATTTACTCTTCTTTTGTCTTTATTGTGCAGTTTTGTTAATAGCTTCTTCTGTAGCATCATTAACAATCTTCATACCTGAAGTGGCAGCTCATGTAGATTAATTACACTTTAATTTTTTTGCATGTAATATCATTTAGGTTATACAGCTATTTATTGAGCACTTACCATATGTTGAGGACTTTTGAAATTACAGTGAATAATGAATTAGAATCCCTGGTCTCACATACCAATTTTAGAAGCCAGAAAATATGTGAAAGATGAATTTTAAAAAGTTCAACTTATTGGAGAAAACAATAAGCCATTGATTTTTCTGGTTCAGAGATTCCAAGATTCTTTCGTATTTGAAAAGACATTTTCTATCGTCTGTTATTCAACTGCCTTTGAGAAGGGTTGACACGACAAAGGTGTTTTAGTGGAGGAAATATAGTATAAGTAATAGATAAATTGTTTTGATTTCTCCAACTTTGACAAAGACTTTTTTTGAATGAATTATTTTGTACTTAGTGTATATTTTTTTCTATTTTTAAATTAAAATTTCTGAATTATGGCCTGGAAATTACTTTCTGTTGCTGCCATTCTGATGTTTCTGGATCCCATGACTTCCTTTGGTGGTATTGTTTGCATCTCTGAAGAAAAAAACTTCTTCAGTAGCTGCTTAAGAAAGGATATTTGAGAAATAAGTTTTTATGCTTCTTTGCATATCTGAAAATTTCTTTCGCCCTCAATTTGGTTAATAGTTTTGTTCAATATAGCATTCTGTATTAAAAATGTATCTCCCTCAGAATATTGAAGACATTGATTCCTTATAGATTCCAGCACTGCTGTTGAAACATGTCATTCTGTTTCCTATGCCTTATATGTGACATATACATGCAGTCACGTGTTGCCTTCTGAGAAATTAATCATTAGATGATCATGTGTGAACATCATAAGGTGTACATAGTACACAAGCCTAGATGGCATAGCATGCTACACATGTAGGCAAAATGGTATAGCCTAGCGCTCCTAGACTACAAACCTATATAGCATGTTACCATACTGAATATCGTAAGCAATTGGAAGACAGTGGTAAGTATCTGTACATTTAAACATAGGAAAGGTATAGTAAACGTATGGTATAAAAGATAAAAAATGGTACCTCTGTATAGGACACTTATGAATCGTGCTTGTAGGATTAGAAGTTGCTCTGGGTGAGTCCGTGAGTGTTGAATGAATGTGAAGGCCCAGGATATTACTGTACACTACTGTGGAATTTATAAAAACTGTACAGTTAGGCTATACTAAATTTGTAGAAAAAATTTCTCTCTTCAACAATAAATTAACCTTAGCTTACTATAACTTTTTTACTTTAAAAAGTTTTAAAATATTAAAAACCTTTTTGACTGTTTTGTAATAACAGTTTAAAACACATTGTTCAGGTATACAGAAATATTGTACAGCTATACAAAAATATTTTCCTTCTTTATATCCTTATTCATAAGCTTTTACCATTTTAACATTATTTACTATTTTTTAAAAAAACTTTCTTTTTTGTTAAAAATTAAAGCAAAAATAACATAAACCCACACATTAGACTTGGCATTCTGATAAGGTTTAGCTGTGTCTCCATGCAAATCTCATCTTGAATTGTGGCTCCCATAATCCCCAGGTGTCATGGGAGGACTCCATGGGAGGTAATTGAACCCCAGGGGTGGGTTTTCCCCATACTGTTCTTGTGATAGTGAATAAGTCTCATGAGATCTGATGGCTTTATAAAGGGCTGTTACTTTGCACATGCTCTCTTGCCTGCTGCCATGTAAGATGTGCCTTTGGTCCTCCTTCACCTTCTGCCATGATTGTGAGGCCTGCCCAGCCATGTGGAACTGTGAGTCCATTAAACCCCTTTTTCTTTATAAATTACCAAGTCTCAGGTATTTCTTCACAGCAGTATGAAAATGGACTAATACACATATGTAGGATCAGAATAATCAACATCAATGTCTTCCACCTCCACATCTTGTCCCACTGGAAGGTCTGTCTTCAGGGACAATAACATGCACGGAGCCATCATCTCTCCTATGATGTGTATATCTATATTTCTCTTTCTTCCTCCTTTTATAATCTTTCCATCAGTGTTCTGAATTTCACAGTGATGAGTCTTGGGGTGTATGTGTATGGCTTTTTCCTAACATTGAGCACTTAGTTGCCTTTTTAATCTGAGATATATCCTTCAATTTCTTATAGATTAGGAAATTGAGAGTAAGGCAATTAAATAACCTGCCAGAATGCACAGCTAAGGGACAGAGCCAAGACTGTTTGACTTCCGCATTCTGTGCGTAGTGCATAAAGTTTAGCATCGCACTTCTGCTTTTCCCTAATTAAAGTGTCCAGGCGGATACAGACGAAAGTGACTTAATGCACATGCTGAAGCAACCCAGTGCCTCTAAAGTATTTTCTTTGCTTTCATGTTTTCTGCAAAATAGGTTTTGTAGACCTTAATATTCTTATTTTTCTCAACTTTCAGCCTTTCTTAAAGCTTCCTCTTCCCTTTATAGCCTATCAACGACTCAGCTCACACACATCAGGGTCCCACATATTTGACATGTGCCTATCTAACTGATAATATTCTCACTCAGTGTGGATATTAGCATATCTACAGTTACAGTGACTCCCATTTCCTGCACAGGGGTTATAATATCTATACATATGTGAGAAGAGGGAGTTTGCCACAAAATATTACTAGACTTTTTAGTCTGTAGCATGTGATTGCATAGCTTGTTCATAGGCAAAAACTTGTTAGCAATCTAAATTCATTTAGTTTTATTAGTTGTTATCTTAAAAAGTTAGCGATAACTACATTTTGATACTACCTAAGCCACTTCTGATGGAATAAGCCCAGTACGCATCTGAAAATGACACTTGTATAATAACCGCTTATAAAACAAAACAGGGGATTAAAACTATAAGCTTTCATTTTAATGTTCAAGTACATAAAAGGAACCAAAACAATAATGCAGATATCCTTTGTTATACAGAAACTGCTTGTGTAGAATTTTGAAGATTATAGAATTAAAAGGCCCAGGAAAGGCCTTGATATCTGATGAGGCAAATGAAAAATAAAAGTTGGATGGATTCCATTTTACTCTGTTTTCAGGCTTAATTTAAATACTTACTTTTTCCATGATATTCTAAGAACATTATATATTTAAAGAAATAAATGCCTACTCTATCGGTTGATGTTGGTGAATCTGCTTCTACAGCAATTGATGTGATTGGCTGTTCTGTTAACAAAACTTTGCTTTCTTTCTTCACATCCTTGGTCCAAGCTGACCCTTCTATGCTTTTTTTTTTCTCAAATCCTATTCATCTTTTTTCGTGGATACTTCAACTCTCCCTCTCACTTTGAATCCTTTGCTAATAACCTTAGTTTAGAAGTTTTTCTTTTTAACTCATGGAGTTTTTGTTCTATACATTTGGCTTATTTAACTATTGTTTACAAGTCAGTAGTGCTAAATATGTTTCTGTGGATTTATGTCTTTCATTTCCTATCATGGGGTAAGTACCTTGGTTACCTGTCATTGGCAGTGCCTTGCTTATGCACAGTTACATATCTGTAGAATAACAGATTCACATTTTGTAGCCATGATTCATTTGAAGAGATCACAGCACTGAGAACTTGGGTTAAACAGCATAACATCATGGTTAAAAGTCCAGGGTCTGGACCCCACACTGTCAGGTCTGAATCTTGGCTTTACTACTTACCATTTGTGTGGTGCTGGGCAAGTTACTTAGCTTCGTGTTGCTTAGTCTTCTTGTAAAGTGATAATGGAAATTACCTGATAGGATTGGCAGGAGGATTGAATTAATTAATAGTTTTAGGGTATTTGAAACAGTATTTGCTGTATAAATATTGTAGGCACATATGTTCTATTTTTTTTTAGATAAAGGTCTATAAAAGAGATAACTGTCATCATTTACTTACTTAAAATACTGTGGACTATAAAGTAGGTTAAATCAAATGGTTTTACTTTGAAAACAAACATGAACATGCTAAAATCCATTCTTTCATCTTCTACAACTGTAAATTCACAAATGCTAAAAGTATCTGAAGAAAGTTGGCATAACACCTCCTCTGGCATTCTTGGCTGTGAAGAGTTGATGATGGCCACTGCAGACCATATTCAAACTCCTGTGCAGGATAGGAGAGCTCCTTTTCCTTCTTTGGTAGTAGCTTTTCCAAAGGTAGCTTAATTCTCTAACTGGGTAGTTTGAATGCAATCAAATTTCCTGTGGGAGAATAAGAGGGTAAATGACTCACCCCAAGCTCATAGGTAGTCAAGATATATTCGTTTTAGAGCAACAAGTTTAACATTTTAATGCAGTAGATTTTAGTGTTTTCATATAGACATTTCAGTGGGGCAGTTGGAGTAATATAAAGTCTATCAAAATAAAATTTCCATTTTGATACACATTACAAACCTCAATCCACTATTTCTGACTCCTAAGAATATAACCCTTTTAAGGTATGCTCTTTCAGACATACTCTGAAATTGAGATAGGTGCTTAATTTTCTTCACACAAGCAACACTCTTTCAGAAAATTACTCATATTACAGGCTAAAAATCTTCTAAAAGTTGAAAATGGTACTTAATATGTGTAGTGCATTTTTTAAAACTTGAGATTTAAAAAGTGTTAGAAATATATGGCTGGTATCACTTTAAAAAATTAGTAACAATATGAAAACACAGTTCCTTTTAATCAATTATTTAAAAGCAAACTTTCTTATGCTATGCCAAGAATCCTATTGTTATTGTTTTATAAAACATCACATATAAGAAACTCCCTTCTAAAAATGTTGTTACACTGCCCATTTAAAAGCTTGGTAAGTATAGGTTTTAAAATGCAAGTAAGCATTGTGAAAAGAATTTATGCTGAGTAACCGCACTTAATGTAATGATCCGTCATAACTGACTCTGTGATAACCAGACTATTACTCAATAGATAATTTTTGTCTTAAAAAACATACATAGCTGAGAACTTTAGTCTTTGTTATTTGGCAAGAAAATTAGATGTTTATAATTTTATTTGGAACAATTTTCACTCTGCTCCCCATTGAATGTCATTAGAAACTATGAGGGTCAAATATAAGTTTTTTATGTTATAGATGAATGTTGATGAATAAATGGACAAATGGTGCCTAAACTGTTTGTTCCAAATTACTCCAACTGCACACCAGGGAAGTGCTCCATTCCCACAGTTATACTTTGTCATCGCCCTCCTGCTACCCCACGCCCACCTATCTGGGATGTTCTTCCCCTAAATACCAACATAGCTGCTTCCTTCTCTCCTTTAGACCTTTACTAAACGTCATCTTCTCAGTGAGGCTTCCTCACTATCCTTTCTTAAATTGCACCCATTCCTTTCACCTCACATTCTTTCCCTCCTTTTCTTCAGCGCTTGTCACTCCTAAACTTGTTTACATGGGTCTTCCTCCCCTTCAAACCGTAAGTTCCTTAAGAACAGAAGCTTTGAAGATCTAGTTTACGGCCATATCTATAGGGGCTAGAATAGTGTCTGGCACATAGTAGGCATTTAATAAATATTCAGTGAATGAGAAAATGAGTTCAAAAACTTTTGTATATGACTCTGTACTTATGAGTATATCTGATATCCTGGAAATAAATGCATTTCAAAAAATAACGAAGCCACCATTTAAATAACAGATATATAGAACAAATCGTTATTTTTGTAACATTCTGTGCATTTCAAAGGCTATGCTGTTCTGGTTTTTTCCTTCTTTAGGCTTTTTTTCTTTCTTCTTCTTCTTTTTTTTTTTTAACATAGCCATTATTTTCAGAAACAGCTCTGTTGGACTCTGCCTAATTTTTGTTCAGGGCTCTATTGTACAGGAATCTGTCTTTGAGGATGCTGACCTTCTTTTCCGTCATTGTCTTGCTTTTTATTTTATACTGTGCTCTTCCTTTGGGACTCAGTCTCTCGAAAGGTTTTCACGTATAGATAAAACTGGATTTGTTTAATGACTTTTAATAAGTGCTGTAATTTAAAATTTAACAAAATCCATGTGTGAAAGCAGTGCTGTTCTTTTGTGTAGTTAGGTACACTGAGTGATTGTAGTCAAAGACGCTACTGTGTTGGTACAAATTTCTGTTAGGTACTCAGGTCTGCTGCATGAAACAGAAAACCCAAATAACAGTGGCTTAAACGGATAGGGGCTTATTTTTCTTAAGTAATGAAAAGCCTGGTTGCTGGTTTTAGCTTGGTGGCTGAGGGCGTCAGGACTGCGATTTCTGCAATTCTTTCAGCCCTTTTCTTAAGATTTAAAGAAGGAAAATGGAGGGAAAAAAAGGACAAAAATGACTGTCGGCTGAGTCAAATTCCCTTTTTCTGAAGCTTCTCCAAACACCCTAACTTTCACTTCCAAGCATTGGTCTGCTCCATATCCCATGGCCACCCCTATCTGCAAGGGAGGTTGCTTTTTCTTCCTTTGGAGCCAAGAAAATTGGAATTCCATTAGTGAAGAAGGGGAGAATAGATATAGAGGAGGCAACCAGTGGTCTCTGACAGAGTAAAATATACCTAAAAGGTAAATAAAATTTTTATTTTCCTTTTTTAGAAATGTAATTGAGTAGGCTACGTCACCTGGAGGTAGTGTTTGGAAAATTATCTACAGAAAATTATGTTTCAAGTTTTTAGAAAGCGTGGATATAAAATATTCTTTATAATATTGTGCAAATGTAGAGTAAAGCAAAGAAGATAGCTTAAGTTCTACACCAAAGAACGATTTGTATGACATCCATGTGGTTCTATCTGTTGAAAGACATTGCCCAGAAATAGTTCTAACTGTAAGATTTAAATTATAATTCACAGTAATTCTAGATAGGTCAGTGTGGATCATATAGACTATAAAATATGGTGATATACAATAATTATTTAGAAATATAATTAAGCTCTATTATTTAATATTTATAATTAGTATTTGGAAAGGTAGATTCTGTAATAATTAAAACAATTATATTTTGTAAACATTAACAGTTTAGAATATTTGTAGCTTATCTGTTTGATAAGTAAAACAGATAAAAATATCTGAAATAATGAGTTTACATGCCTTAAGTTGTTATTGATTCATGTATACTTACTTAAATGCAGAGTAATTTTAAATTTTTTCTATCTCAGAATTTAATTCTTTAATTTAAAATTGTAGTCACTCAGGAAATTTGTTGGGAAGTCATTGGCAGGGATGAATTATTTTTTTAGGAAAAACTTTAAGGTATTTAATTCAAGTTTCTTTTATTCTTGTAACAAGTTAGGAAATGACTTTAGGGGGCTTATCATAATGCATAAAAATAGTAACTGGAATGAAAGAAATCAAGTCCCCAAAGAAGCAACACACTTCAGTTTTTAAAATATTGTCTATAATTATACAATAATGTGTTTTAATACTAGGGGAAAAGTATTTTGGATCTTATTCTTCCTTAATTTTAAATGAATGGGAACCTTACTGAGTTTAAATTAACATTGCACATTGAATTGCAGTTGTCTTCATTTTTCTTTACTTTAAATGATGGATAAAGAGAGCTGTCTTATTTTCTATAATCTTGTGGTTTAGAAAATGAATTGTAGGTATAATGATATTTTAGATTAAGGCTCAGGGGACATAAGTGTGACTCACACATCCTTTTTGTGTTCAAGAAGCATCTAGTCTGATAGGAGAAACATGTCTGAGACATTTACTTCCTTTTTAGCTAAGGGCTGTCTTCGTCTTTTGTGGACAAAGAGAGCTCCTTTCTGTAGAGCTACAGAATAACATAAATTGAGTAGCTTGTAAACCACAAACATTCATTTCTTATAGTTCTGGAGGCTGAGAAGTCCAAGATCAAGGTGCTGGCAGATTCTGTGTCTAGTGAGGACTCACTTCCTAGTTCATAGACTGCTGTAATCTTGCTGTGTCCTTGCATGGCAGAAGCGGAAAGGGAGTTTTCTGGGGTCTCTTTTTATAAGGACATTGATCCCATTTATGAAGCCAGAGCCCTAACGACATCCCCAAATCCCCAACTCCTCAAACCATCACTTTGGAGGTTAAGATTTTAACATAAACATTTTAGGAGGACACAAACATTCAGACCATAGGGTTTATGCTAAAGGTATGAACAAAGAGCTGTGGGGGTCTAGAGGAGGGCAGTTGGTGCCAAGGAGACTGAAGGAAGAAGAGGACATTTGACCTGGATCTTGAAGATATTTTACCAGATGAAATATTAAGTGATAGACATTCAGGGAGGGAACAAGTAATACAGAGGGAGAGTTCCCTGAATGGACCCTCAGTGAGGAGTGACAGTTAAAGGTGGTGCTTGAAAATAAGTTGAAGCTGACTATGAAGGGCCTTGTATGTCTTGCTAAGGATTTTGGATCTTACTCATAGGCAGTGAAGGACTTACAGAGTTTTTAGGCAGCACAGTGATAGGACTAAATTCTGTTTTCATGGATATAACTGTAATGACCATTAAGAGGGTAGACTGGGGCAGATATGATTGTTGATAAGGAGACCACCAGGAGGCTTTTGTAGCAGCCCAGGTGTGATGATTGGAGCATGAACAGAAGAAATAGTCATAAGGACATAATTGAGAAGGTAGTTTTGGGAAATATTTCTCTTAAAACTAGGCATCTGCTTGTGGAAGTATGTGTGTTTGGGTGTGGGGGTCATGAGTACCTGGAGTTGAGTATAACCCTGATGTTTCTAGCTTGGAAAATGATATAGGTATTATCTAATGAGTTTAAGAATTTGGGCAAGATAATAAGTCCAATTTGGCACATTATTTTTTAGAAGTATCTGTATAGGAGACAGTTGCAGATATGAATTTGGAAATAAGAATTGAGAGAGAGAGAGAGAGAGAGAGAGAGAGATTCTGGAGTGATTCTCACAAAGATAATTGTTAAAGCTCTGGGAGGAAGGTGTCTTATCTCAATTTTGCACATAAAGTGAGACTGAGAGAGGTTAGTGACTTGTTTAAGGTCATTGGAGATAATAGCATCAAAAGTCAACATCTAATCCAGGTCCTCTGATCCCCTGGCCAGTTATTTAATTTTTTGACCCTCAGTTTCTTTACATGTAAAATGAAGACAATGATATTTTCCTCATAATACTTATGACTAAGTAATGTAATATGTATATGCAGTACCATGCAATGACATACGGTCACAATCAGACAGTCATTAAAAGAGTGTTAATTTCCCTCCCCCTTTCCTTCTTTTGTTTACAAATGCTGTTGTGTGTTGTCAAGGTCTCTCTTTGACCAAACTTTAGACAGGCTTCTCTGAACCATCTTTCAACTAGGTTTCTGTCTTCTAGCCTGCTAAGTCTGGTCTTAGCAAGAGTCCTGTTAAGGCAGTTTATGGAGTGTACCTCCACTCCTGGCATCTGATCACTCTTGATATCTGATCACATTCCTCATCTGCCACCCTTGATATCTGAACATCCTGAACTAACTTCAGCAGAAATTATGTTAAGATGGTTTAGCAAGAATTCCCCTACACTTGATGCTTCTTCTTAGTAATTTTCTATCCATTGGCACCCCTCACTTCCTAATCATTGGCTATAAATTCCCAACTACTTTTTACTGTGTTTGGAATTGAGCATAATTTCTCTCTTTTATTGTAATAGTCTTGACACCTATTGCAATAGTCTTGAATAAAGTCTTCTTTACCATTTCAACAAGTGTCAGAATAATTGTTTTTCTTTAACAGGATGTGAACGTGACTACCTATTTATATTCCAAGAGTTTCAGTAATTAGAAAGCTTTCTATATGTCTAGCATGACACCCTTACTACCCAGGGCTTGGAGTTCAAACATGGGTCAAAACCAGAAAGCACCAAGTGGGCATCAGACTGAAACTGGGAGACAATAGATAGGATTGTGGGAGCAGTCAAGGTTGAAGGTATGAGTCATCAGAAAATATGGAAAGCTGAACAATCGAGCCAGAGCTATAGTTGCAAGACAGCCTGGCAACTGGGGAAATAGCCAAGATCATGGGAAATAAGACTAGGAGAAGCAGGTGTTGAAGTGATCTGACTAATTCCACAGGATGAGAATTGTTTCTTTCCCAGGAATGCTTTTAACAAGTTAAATGCTTTTTGGCTCCATGTGAAGCCTTTTTGGCTACCATGGAGTGTCTTACACACATACTCTGCAGGGAATAGAGGTTGGCCATGTTGTTCCATAAGCGTATTTTCAACTCGGAGCAATGAAGACCATTGTCCTAAATGGCCTGCTGGGGAAATGGATTATGTAATTATGCAAAGCCGAGATTTGATCCAAGATGGCCAAATAGGAGCAGCTCCGGAGTGCAGTTCCCAGCAAGAACAACACAGAGGGTGAGTGCCCACTGCATTTCCAAATAAATTTTCACTGCCCACAGACCAGGAGATTCCTGGGCCAAAAAGCACCACAAGTTTTCAGCACGGTGGTTTCAGCTGATGCCACACAGAAACTCACATAAATCTGAGCCAACATTGCAACTGGCACCTGGAACACCTGGGAGTCAGAGCCGCCCGTTCAACTGAAAAGGAGGGGACAGAGACAGGGAGCCAGGCAACCTGGCTCAGCGGGTAACACCCCCACAAAACAAGCAATCTGAAACGCCCTGGATTGAGAGTTTCGCAGCAAGCACAGCTGGACCCAGGACAGTCCAGCTCAGTGGGGGGAATGGCGACCACCACTATTGAGGCAGTCCACTACTACTGAGGCAGTTCACACAGCAGCTGGGCAGAGCCTGCGGCAGCTCAGCAACACCTCTGCTGGCAGACTGTGACTACACTACTCCATGCGGGGCAGTGCATCTATGAAAAAAGGCAGCAACATGGCAGGAACTTATAAATAAAGCCGACCTTCCTAGGACAGAGCACCTGGGAAAAGAGGCGGTTATGAGTTCTGCTGCAGCAGACATAAACATACCTGCCCAGCATCTCTGCACGGAAAATGGAACTCCCAGCACAGCACTTGAGCTCCTATAAGGGACAGACTGTTTCCTCAAGGGGCTCCCAACCACTGTAGATCCAAAGAGATACTTCATAAAGGAGAGCTCAGGCTGACATCTGGCAGGTACCCTTCTGGATGAAGATAACAGAAGAAGAAACCGGCAGAAACCCTTACTGTTCTGCAGCCCCTGTGGGTGATCTCCAGGTGAGTAGGGTCTGGACTGGACCTCCAGCCATCCTGCAGCAGAGGGTCCTGACTGTTCGAAGGAAAACTAAGAAACAGAAATAAATAACTTCAGCAACAAAAAGGATGTCCACTTAGAGACCCTATCCGAAAGTCACCAACTACAAAGGCCACAGATAGATAAAGCCACTACGATGGGAAGAAACCAGTGCAAAAAGGATGAAAACACCAAAAACCAGACCACCTCTCCTCCTCCAAAGGATCACAGCTCCTTACCAGCTAGGGATCAAAGATGGATGGAGAATGAATCTGATGAATTGACAGAAACCGGCTTCAGAAGCTGGGTAATAACAAACTTCTCAGAGCTAAAAGAACACGTGCTAACCCAATGCAAAGAAACTAAGCACCTAGAAAAAATATTAGATGAGATGCTAACTAGAATAAACAGTTAAGAGAAGAATATAAATGACTTGATGGAATGGAAAAACAGCACAAGAACTTCGGGAAGCATACACAAGTTTCAGTAGCCAAATTGACCAAGCAGAAGAAAGGATATCAGAGATTGGAGATTAACTCAATGAAGTAAAAGGAGAAGGCAAGAATATAGAGAAAAGAGTGAAAAGAAATGAACAAAGCCTCCAAGATATATGAGATTATGTGAAAAGACCTAATCTAAGTTTGATAGGTGTACCTGAATGTGATGGAGAGATTATATCCAAGCTGGAAAACACTCTTCAGGATATTATCTGGGAGAACTTCCCCAACCTAGCAAGGCAGGCTGCCATTCAAGTCCAGGAAATACAGAGAACACCACAAAGAAAATTCCTCAAGAAGAGCAACCCCAAGGCACATAATCGTCAGATTCACCAGGGTTGAAATGAAGAAAAAATGCTAAGGGCAGCCAGAGAGAAAGGTCAGGTTACCCACAAAGGGAAGCCCATCAGACTCACAGTGGATCTCTCGGCAGAAACCCTACAAGCCAGAAGAGAGTAGAGGTCAATATTCAATATCCTTAAAGAAAAGAACTTTCAACTAAGAATTTCATATCCAGCCAAACTAAGCTTCATAAGCAAAGGAGAAAGAAAATCCTTTATCGGCAAGCAAATGCTGAGAGATTTCATCACCACCAGGCCTGCCTTACAAGAGCTCCTGAAAGAAGCACTAAACAAGGAAAGGAATAACCAGTACCAGCCACTCCAAAAATGTACCACATGGTAAAGACCATCAACACAATAAAAAAAAAGCGTCAACTAACGGGTCAAACATCCAGCTAGCTTCAAAATGGCAGGAGCAAATTCACACACAACAGTATTAACCTTCAATGTAAATGGGCTAAATGCCCCAATCAAAAGACACAGACTGACAAATTGGATAAAAAGTCAAGACCCACTGGTGTGCTGTACTCTGGAAACCCATCTCACATGCAAGGACACACATAGGTTCAAAATAAAGGGATAGAGTAAGATTTATCAAGCAAATGGAGAGCAAAAACAAGCAGGAGTTGCAATCCTAGTCTCTGATAAAATGGATTTTAAACCAAGAAAGATCAAAAGAGACAAAGAAGGGCATTACATAATGGTAAAAGGATCAATGCATCAAGAAGAGCTAATTATCCTGAATATATATGCACCCAATACAGGAGCACCCAGATACATAGAGCAAGCTCTTAATGACCTACAAAGAGACTTAGACTCCCACACAATAATAGTGGGAGACTTTAACACCCCATTGTCAATATTAGACAGATCAACGAGAGAGAAAATTAACAAGGATATCTAGGACTTGAACTCAGATCTGGACCAAGCAAACCTAATAGACATTTACAGAAATCTCCACCCCAAATCCACAGAATATACATTCCTCTCAGCACCACATTGCACCTACTCTAAAATTGACCACATAATTGGAAGTGTAAATCACTCCTCAGCAAATGCAAAAGAATGGAAATCATAACAAACAGTCTCTCAGACCACAGGGCAATGAAATTAGAACTCAGAATTAAGAAACTAACTCAGAACCACGCAACTTCATGGAAACTGAACAACTGGCTCCTGAATGTCGACTGGATAAACAATGAAATGAAGGCAGAAATAAAGATGTTCTTTGAAACCAATGAGAACGAAGACACAATGTACCAGAATCTCTGGGACACATTCAAAGCAGTGTCTAGAGAGAAATTTATAGGAATAAATGCCCACATGAGAAGCAAGGAAAGATCTAAAATTGACGTCATATCATCAAAATTTAAAGAGCTAGAGGAGCAAGATCAAAAAAAAAAAACTCTAAAGCTAGCAGAAGATAAGAAATAACTAAGATGAGAGCAGAACTGAAGGAGACAGAGACACAAAAAACCCCTCAAAAAATCAATAAATCCAGGAGTTGGTTTTTTGAAAAGATCAACAAAATAGACAGACTGCTAGCCAGATTAATAAAAAAGAAAAGGGGGAAGAAACAAATAGATGCAATAAAAAATGATAAAGAGGATATCACCACTGATTCCACAGAAATACTACAGTTGGAGATTACAACAAACAACTCTATGTATATAAACCAGTAAACCTGGAAGAAATGGATAAATTCCTGGACACTTGCACCCTCCCAAGTCTAAACCAGGAAGAAGTTGAAACATTGAATAGACCAATAACAAGGGCTGAAGTTGAGGCAGCAATGAATAGCCTACCATCCAAAGAAAGCCAGGGTCCAGATGGGTTCACAGCCAAAATCTACCAGACATACAAAGAGGAGCTGGTACCATTCCTTCTGAAACTATTCCAAACAATCCAAAAAGAGGGGATCCTTCCCAAATCATTTTATGAGACCAACATCATCCTGATACCAAAACCTGGCAAAGACTCAACAAAAAAAGAAAACTTCAGGCCAATCTCCATGGTGGACATAGATGAAAAAAATCTTCAATAAAATACTGGCAAACTGATTGTAACAGCACATCAAAAAGCCTATCCATCACGATGAAGTAGGCTTCATTCCAGGGATGCAAGGCTGGTTCAACATACGTGTCTATAAACGTAATCCACCACATAAACAGAACCAAAGACCAAAACCACATGATTATCTCAATAAATGCAGAGAAGGCCTTTGACAAAATTCAACAGCCATTTATGCTAAAAACTCTCAATAAACTAGGTATTGAAGGAACATATCTCAAAACAATAAAAGCTATTTATGACAAACCGACAGCCAATATCATACTGAATAGGCAAAAACTGGAAGCATTCCCTTTGAAATCCAGCACTAGACAAGGATGCCCTCTCTCAACACTCCTATTCAATATAGTATTGGAATTTCTAGCCATAGCAATTAGGCAAGAAAAAAAAATAAAGTGTATTCAATTAGGAAAAGAGGAAGTCAAATTATCTCTATTAGTAGATGACATGATTGTATATTTAGAAGACCCTATTGTCTCAGCCCAATATCTCCTTAAACCGATAAACAACTTCAGCAAAGTCTCAGGATACAAAATCAATGTGCAGAAATCACAAGCATTTCTATACACCAACAGTCTAACAGAGAGCCAAATCATGAGTGAACTCAGATTCACACAACTGCTACAAAGAGAATAAAATACCTAGGAATACAATTAACAAACGATGTAAAGGACCTCTTCAAGGAGAACTACAAACCACTGCTCAAGGACATAAGAGAGGACACAAACAGATGAAAAAACATTCCATGCTCATGGTTAGGAAGATCAATATCGTGAAAATGGCCATACTGCCCAAAGTAATTTACAGTTTCAATGCTATCCCCATCAAGCTAACAATGACCTTCTTCACAGAACTGGAAGAAGCCATCTTAAACTTCATATGGAACCAAAAGAGAGCCCACATAGCCAAGACAATCCTAAGCAAAAAGAACAAAGCTGGAGGCATCATGCTACCTGATTGCAAACTATACTACAAGGCTACAGTAATCAAAACAGCATGCTACTGGTACTAAAACAGAGACATGGACCAATGGAACAGAACAGAGGCCTCAGAAGCAACCCTACACATCTACAATCATCTGATCTTTGACAAACCTGACAAAAACAAGCAATGGGGAAAGGATTCCCTGTTTAAAAAATGGTGTTGGGAAAACTGGCTAGCAGTGTGCAGAAAGCAGAAACTGGACCCCTTCCTGACACCTGACATTAAAACTAACTCCAGATGGATTAAAGACTTAAACATAAGACCTACCACCATAAAAACCCTAGAAGAAAATCTAGGCAAAACCATTCCGGACATAGGCATATGCAAGGACTTCATGACTAAAACACCAAAAGCATTGGCAACAAAAACAAAATAGACAAATGGGAACTAATTAAACTCCAGAGCTTCTGTACAGCAAAAGAAACAATCATTAGAGTGAACTGGCAGCCAACAGAATGGGAAAACATTTTTGCAATCTACCCATTTGACAAAGGGCTAATATCCAGAATCTACAAAGAACTAAAATAGATTTACAAGAAAAAGACAAACAAACCCATCCAAAAGTGGGCAAAGGGTATGAATGGAGACTTTTCAAAAGAAGACATATATGAGGCCAACAAACATATGAAAAAATTATCATCATCACTGATTATTAGAGAAATGCAAATCAAAACCACGTTGAGATAGCATCTCATGCCAGTTAGAATGGTGATCATTAAAAAATCTGGAGACAAGAGATGCTGGAGAGGATGTGGAGAAATAGGAACACTTTTACACTGTTGGTGGGAGTGTAAATTAGTTCAACGTTTGTGGAAGACAGTGTGGTGCTTCCTCAAAGATCTAGAAATCGAAATTCCATTTGACCCAGCTGTCCCATTGCTGGGTATATACCCAAAGGATTAGAAATCCTTCTATTATAAAGACACATGCACATGTATGTTCATAGTGGCACTGTTTGCAATAGTAAAGACCTTGAACCAACCCAAATGCCCATCGACTATAGACTGGACAAGGAAAATGTGGCACATATACACCATGGATTAGTATGCAGCCATAAAAAATGATGAGTTTGTGTCCTTTGTAGGGACATGGATGAATCTGGAATCCATCATTCACAGCAAACTGACACAAGGACAGGAAATCAAACACTGCATGTTCTCACTCATAGGCGGGTGATGAACAAAGAGAACACATGGGCACAGGGAGGGGAGCATCACTGGGGTTTGTTGGGGGGTTCCAAGGGAGGGATAGTGGGGGGTGGGGGGCATGGGGAGGTCGGTGAGGGATAAATGTGGAGAAATGCCAGATGTAGATGATGGGCGGATGGAGGCAGCAAACCATATTGCCATGTATGTACTTACGCAACAATCCTGCATGTTCTTCACATGTACCGCAGAACCTAAAGTATAATAGAAAAAAAATGCAAAAAAAAGCTGAATTTAACACTTATGCCAGTATTTTGTGTGTGTGTGTGTGTGTGTGTGTGTGTGTCTGTGTGTGTATACATATATGTATTTATTTATTTAAACATAGGATTTTGCTCTGCTAGCCAGGCTGGAGAGCAGTGGTGGTCATAGCTCACTGTAGCCTTGAACTCCTGGGCTCAAGCATCTTCCTGCCTCAGTCTTACAAGTAGCTGAAACTACAGGTGTGCACCACCGTGCCTGGCTAATTTTTTAAATCTTTTGTAGAGATGTGGGTCTCGCTATCTTGCCCAGACTAGTCTCGAAATCCTGGCCTGAGGTGAGTATTAATTTTTAAGTGCCAGAATAGAATCACATTACTCAATATTAAACTTATCTTTCCATAACTGATTTTTTTTTGATAATCTAGTAGGCATTGGGTGATGGGAGGACTTCAGGGCTTCCATCAGGAATGCCAGTGATCTGTGTTATAGGTATGTGAAAGGCCTGGTGGACAGAATTCTAGTGTTTTCAGTGCCCCTTACCTCTCTTGAGTGCTCAAGACTGACCTTAGGAGAAGGTGGAATAGACAGCAAGGAGAGTTTCAAGGGAAATGAATGTTTGGAGCAGAATCAGAAGAGCAGAAAGTAGTTCAGCAGCTACAGCAAATCAGGGTGTATTCACTGGAGTGTTCCAAGGATCAGAAGGGTATGCAAGTGTGAAAGTTGGCAATTTGGAAGAGATAGAAAGTGAAAACACTAAAAAGCCTGGAGAAAGGGCTCTCATGAGGTCCTTAGGGTGTTACCTGTGCAATGCCATATAAGACATTGATTAAGATTTCTAACAAGTTAAAGAAAAATTAAACCTGAGCTAAAAATGTAATGATTCTACTGTGGCTAGTTTATATAGATTTATTCAGGAGGATATGCTAACTATATTTACTGCCCAGGTGAGAAAGAAGAGGGACGCAGAAAGATCGGCAGATAGGCCACTACATGTGCTATGTTCTATGGGATCTTGCAGAGAGCCTGGGCTAAGAGGCACTGCCCCAGTGCCCATTCTCAGGAAGAGACAGGAACACTGAACTCCTGGCTTCCAGTTTTCTGTGTGCCTTTGGGCAAGTGGGCTTCCTTATTCATATAAATTCTACTTCCTCCAGTTCTAGGGACAAAGATAATCAACAATTAACTACATATCTCTGGGCAAATGTTTGTATTTAGTTGTAATCAGAATGATGGAACTGAATTATGATATTAGGGATTACTTTACCATGATAATATTAACTGATATTTTGGAAAGTCACCCAGATAGTCCAATCTTGAGAAACTAACTTGCTCATAAAATAAGTTGATTAGTAACAATATGTGTGATTTTCTCTGAAATACAAACTTTCAGGAGAGAGGTAGAATGAATTCCCTTCTCTATTCTTACCATGTTCATAACCTCATCATATTAGTTAAGTCTCTGAGTGTTTCCTACTCTGTAAAGTGAAGAGAGCTATACATATATCAAAAATATTGTGAAGATGATACATTAAAGAAGACTGTCACAGTAGAAGGTGGCTTTTGATAAGAGTTTCAAAAATATCTTTCAGTTTAAGATGTCATCTTGATAACTGTCAGATTTTTGGCTTTTCAGTAGCCTTTGCCAAAATAAGATTCAGAATAGTCAACCCCATCCTCCCAAATCCCCCAGCCCATTCTGTTTTTCACCGCGGCACAGGACAATTAAACGTTGGCTGGTGTGGGGTTTGTGAAGTGATCTCTTCCAGAGACACTCAGAACAGAGTGTTGAGACTTCTCTAAGCCACAGGCAATTACAGAATTTACTCCATCTCCACTTCTTTGCCCTTGAATTTGACCTTTCTAGTTGTATAAATGGTCAGACTTTGGGCTATCAGTTGCTTGTTTTGTTTTAAAAACTCTTATCATTTCTTTTATAAACCCACAAAAATGCTTCTAGAAAAGTTAGAGAACTCATACAAACAACTACAAAAATCTTTTTTATGCATATATATGTATATGTTTTAATACAATTCAAATTATGCTATGTAAAAATTATTTGCTAAATTGCTCTTATCTGTACATTTTTTTGCATGTATAGGTATTTCTGCTAAAATGGAGTGTATACATTTCCAAAAAATCTTATATTTGGCAAAATTGTACACTAAAAATGACAGGGATTCATTGGAAAATAAGATTAAGGCAGAGTATTCAAAGTCCAAGCGAACTTGCAGCCAGGGCACCAGCAAAAACAATTGCTAGTACCTGGGTAGATAAGACAGACTGCCAGACAGACAATTCAGCATTACTGCAGGCTGGTATGTGAGAGATTTTAAAAATGCCAGGACAATAGAGTGGTAATGCTATAAACCCTTTAATTAGAACAGGAAGGAGCATGCTCTGTGAAAGTAGGCACAGTACAGACAGAAACAGATTTCTGAGCCACTGGGGCTACCGTTAAGGTAAGCATTGGCAACCGTGGAATCTGCCATAAGCTGAGAGCTGCACCTTTCTCACCTCTCTGGGGCTGTGTCTCTCTAAGTAGAAAGGTCTGCGAGCAAACCTTTTTTTAAAATTTATTTATTTGTTTTTCAACTTTTTATTATGACAAATTTTAATCATACCTTGAAGTAAAAAAAATATATAGTGCATTCAAAATCTAGCTTCAACAATTATATTTTTTCCAATCCTGTTACATCTATCCATAATTTTACCTGCTAATAACTCAGTATATGTTCCTACATGATAAAAACTTTAAAAACCTATGAACATAATACCACTTTCCCACCTAACAAAATTGATCAAAATTTTTGATATAATCTAATATCAAATTCATGTTAGAGTTTTTCCAGTTAAAAAAATCAGCTGGGTGTGGTGGCTCATGCCTGTAATCCCAGCACTTTGGGAGGCCGAGGTGGGCAGATCATGAGGTCAAGAGATCAAGACCATCCTGACCAACATGGTGAAACCCAGTGTATACTTAAAATACAAAAAAAAAAAAAATTAGCTGAGTATGGTGTGCCTGTAGTCCGAGCTACTTGGGAGGCTGAAGTAGAACAATCGCAGAGGTTGCAGTGAGCCAGGATCGTGCCACTGCACTTCAGCCTGGTGAGAGTGAGACTCTGTCTTAAAAAAAAGAAGTCTTTTTGTCATTCCTTTCTTCAAATCAGAATTCAAGGAAAATTTGTTAATTGGATTTGGTGTTATGTTTTAAAAATATTTTTTGGGTATCTTTCTAAGTTTCTTTTTGAAAATCTTAGCAAATATTATACATATTGATATTTCCCCTCTTTTATGAGGTTCACTGTTCAGTTCCTTGCTCTCTTTCAGTTGATAGCTAAATCTTGTAGATCACTCTACATTACCATAATGAATTTTCATCAGCTATTGTATCTGCATAGTCCTACATTGGTTGGTATACCATAGTTTACATAATCAATCTTATACTGGATGGAATTTGTTTTGTTTTTTTTTTCAGTCTTTTCTTACTGTAAATCTTGCAAATCATGCTTTAATAAATAGCCTTGTCCATATTTTATATTCTTAAGTACTTGTTATAAATTTCTTAAAACAGGCAAGGGGCTCCTACTGTCAGAGCAGCTGCTGAGCAGAGGGTTTTTCCTTTCCTGCTTATGGTTAGAAGTCCAGTCCTCCTATTCTGGCTTTGCTCATCCAGAAAAAGTCACACATGAACCAGCACAACTCCAACTTATACTGCCGTAATTCCCCTATTTACTAATTGTGTATATATAGAAACGTGTTGCAGCAGAACAGACAATATGTGCACATACTCACACATCCATCCCCCCATTGTACATACAACCAGACATCTGCATGATCATTTTTAATGGCTGCTGCATTCATTATTTATTGTTGCATAGCAAATTACCCTGAAGATTAGTGTCTTAAAACAATAAACATTTATGTGGGTTGGGGCTGTAGAAATCTCAGGGCACAACTCGGGGAGGGTTTGCTTACAGGCTCACACAGGGTGCTGGGAGAACTGCATTCCTCACAGCTCACTGGACTGAACCTCCCTTAATTCCTTGCCGCATGAGCCTCTCGATAGGACAGCTCACAACAGAGCAGCTGGATACAATCAGAGGAAGTGTGAAAGCAAGAAAGGATGACCGAGAGAGAAGCAGAGTCTTTCTGTAACCTCATCTCAGAGGCAATATCCCATGGCTCTTGCCGTATTCTGTTTGTTAGAAGCAAGTCACTAGATCCATTCAAGAGATAATACAAAGACACATATCAGGGGCTGGGTATCACTGTGAATGATTTTAGAAGCTGCCTACCACAATTGCATAGCGTCTCATTATGTGTATCATATTATAACTTATTTAATAATCTTCTATTGCTGACATTCAGATTGCTTCCATTTACATCACACACCCACACTTCCCACTGCCTTTCTCATGCCTCTTGTATGCCTCAAGCTTCTGAAAATCAAAGCTCCAAAAACAACTCTTTCTTCATGTAGAGACTGCAAAGAAATATACTTCCTCACCACCGACTCTTCTGGAATTTCAATGAATAACATTTTCACTATCCTGTTGCAGGCATTTCAGATCAAAGAGATATTGGTCATTTATCTCATAATATATTCTCAACTTTAGAATTGGTATTCTGTACATAAAGTGGTCTTCCAATTCAAATAAAGACAATGCCCTCGATAGAAAAACAGGCAGACAAAGTGAACAGGGAAAGACAGCAATGGCAAATTAAGATGTGAAAATATTAAGCTGCATTCATAAGAAAAATACAAATTTTAACAAGCTATTATTTTTAATTTAATCAATGGACAAAGATTTTGAAGTATCATAATACCTAATATTGGCAAGGATGTACATAACCAGGCACTCTCAAACATTCCTGGAAGCAGTTTGTTTTTGTACCCTTTGACCTGTCAATTCCACTCACCTATGTCTTCTGTGTTTTCTTCTCCATCTTGTAGTTAAAATTGCATTGTAGAATTTTTCTAGTGTTAGCTGTCACTGTGGGATCACTGTGACTATATTCAAGACATCAGAAAATATCTGCCAGTGAAGTGAGAACAGTTTATCAACAAAGGCCACGCCATGGCCACTTTATGGGTGCAGATCTTGACAAAACGATTCTCAAGCTGCCAAGCAGGTTAAAGGCAGTCAAAATAGCAGTGACAGTCATAACAGAAACACAGACTTCATTGCTTGCCTGTCACGGAGATGTGGGTGCTGTGAAGCAGAACCACTGAAATATGCCTCGGAAAACATAAAGTGCACCGCGTAATACAACAAACGATTTCCATTATATGAGAAAAAAAGTCTTTTGTAAAATTTCACATTATAGAATCTTGAGTTTCTCCAGCTGAAATTTTTTTGAAAGGAGGGGACATTGGTATATGCCAAAGAAGTCTCATTGAGTGTTTTGTGTTCATCTTAGTAGTCAGTACAGTGAAATGGGTTAAAACTAATTGATTTCCAGATCACTAAAGGAAATGCCATATCATTAAATGAGCACTTCATTCAAAGAGTATGTTAGTCTTTGCTACTCTATTTGCAAACAGGCTTCTGCTTATCTTATGATTGTCCCCCAAGCACACAATATAAATGGAGCCAGAAGCCTTTTCCCATCTGTCTTTGTGTTCAGGACATAATCCTCAACAATTACAAAATACAGAGATTAAGTCTTTTGACATTTCTGGATCTGTGTGATTCTTTACAAGATTAGTGTGATGATTAAGAAGGGAGAGATTAATGTACAAAAGACATTTGAATGTGTAGGCCATGGTTCTCTCCCAATTAAAGATATCTACATATTGCCTTCTTTCCCCAAACAGGAGACTGTGTTGATTTTTGCTGTTTATTGACTATTAAGAAACAGAGATTACAGGAGTGAATGTGTAATATAAAAGGTTCTCAAGATATTTTCATTGTGGTTCTCAAGAAGCTTGGTATCTGAGAATACAATTTAGTCTTAGAACAGGAAAATTATATCCCTTCTGTTTCTGTAAGTTTCCTTTGAAATGAAGGTGAAAGTTCTACTTCTCTTCATGCTTCACAGGTATCAGACCAAAAGGCAAACACAAAATGTATTGATTCTCATACCTATTAGATATATGATGGTCAATTGCCCAATCAGTATTTTACTTACTGTCTTTCCTCTTTTCTGTATTTTTCCTCCAAGTTTTATTGTTCTCTACCACATTCCTTTATTTTCATGTATAACTAAGTAGTTTGATCTAATGAAGTTAGTGACATAGTCTCAAAAATCATGTCATGTGCCAGTTTACTAACATAAGGCATCTTTTGACTTCTAATAATTTGACAATGTTTTACTAACTTCAGACTTCCAGTTAATATAAGGTATGAGTAATTAAAAATTTATCCCTTTAGTTTGAGAGGTTCACTCTGTCTTCATAGCTGAAAAAAATTCTAGTTAACAATACTTAGTTATACATTTTCCCCATATCTTGTGGAAAATTCACAAATTCTCATCAGTCTGTCTTATTAACAATCCACTTAGCATATTCAACATACAAAATCACAAATTTGAACATCTTTGGAAACTTTTTCAAAGCAGTTCTACCTCATCTGCTCCCTTCTCTTGTGCATGCAGACTCTTCCATATGATGAAAGCAGCAGGTATGCTCAGTACAGCATTTGATCATTTAAAAAATTATATAGTTTTCATTTTTATAGATTTAGGTAGTACAAGTTCAGATTTGTTACATGGATATAAGCTTAGTGGCAAAGTCTGGGCTTTTAGTGTAACCATCACTCAAATTGTGTACACTGTATTTGGTAATTTCTCATCCCTCACTTTCCTCCTCCCCCCACCTTTTCAAATCTCTAGAGTCTATTATCACACTTTCTATGTCCATGTGTACACATTATTTAGATCCCACTTGTAAGTGAGAAATGGGTTTCAAGATTGTAGAGGACTGTGCACTTGGAAACCCAAATCTGTACTTTACAGAGTCCTTTTCTGAGAAAGGATCTTGCTCTGTCACCCAGGTTGGAGTGCAGTGGTGCAATCTTGGCTCACTGCAGCCTCTGCCTCCCAGGATCAAGTGATTCTCCTGCCGCAGCCTCCCTGGTAGCTGAGATTACAGGTGCTGGCCACCACACCCAGCTAATTTTTGTATTTTTAGTAGAGACGAGGTTTTATCATGTTGGCCAGGCTGGCCTTGAACTCCTGACCTCAGGTGATCCATCCACTTTGGCCTCCCAAAGTGCTGGGATTATAGGCATAAGCAACCATGCCCAGCCTAAATATGTACTTTCTGTGAATAGCCTATGGGTAGGCTAAATCATTTAAATAGTGGTAAGCTAATTAATAGTCCAAATATTCATTTGAGTGAGTCAAGTTGTGTCTCCTGAGGAGTGTTGGTTTGGAAAGCTATGCCTCTTATGCATTGAGTCAATCAATATTCCAAATAAAGTGGTAAAAGGTCACACCAGAATAGTGTAAGATTTTGAGAAGTGGCATATTGATCAATTGCAGCCCTTCTGACAGCATAAATGTTACAACTCCTACCGTAGCGTCTAGGAGAGGTGATGGGATCACTTCTGATTAAAAAGTAGAACTAAAAGACTTGTAAGGAAATTTGATCATTTTGACTTGAGTAGAAATTCTACATCAAACAAGCAATTAAAAAATATATCTTAAGTGTTCTGATTGTAAAAATGCTTTGGCATTTTTTTTCTGTTTGATCTCAGCTTATCTTGTATTCTGGGAGACAGAGCAGTATGATTTTAAGTCTTGACTCTGTCATTAGGTTGCAATGTGACTTTGGGTAAGATTGCAAACTTCTTCATGCTCTCCAGGATTCTTCATTCATGAAATTATGGAGTTGTGCCAAATGATTTCAAAGATAGTATTTGACCTGAAACTCTTTGATCTTATCTGTATAAATGATATATCCTCAGATTTCTAATTATTTGAAAATAGCACTCAATTGGATTTAAAACAAAAAACAAACACGTGAACATTTAAAGAATTTCTATGGTATTGCTATTGTTTTAATTTTGAGGCTCATTTTTAATTTTTGCCTTAGTCTTTCAGAAGCCTAAGACTGGCTGTTAAATAGTTCTTCTAATTAGTATGAATGGTTCTTGCATTTAAAATCCTTGTCCTATGTTTGATAAGATCAAAATTCGAGTGAATAACATGCTTTGGTTGAACATTAGCATGCAAACCATGTAACTTACAAAGATGTGTTTAAGAGCTGAGAATAAAGCAGAAGCCAGCACGTCCTGACAGCTGTGAGAAACACAAAAAATATTAATGGTGGCAGTTAGAGAGTCAGACAGAGAATAGCAATGCACAGGTGCATTTTCCCTAGTGCATATATTTCTTCTTTAGTATTCATGCTAAGTTTTTAATACCTTCATCTTTACACAGGAATTAGTAAACAGTTCAGACTTATTAGTTTCATTGAGCAATAGCCTAGGACAGCTAAAAGAACAATGCCTAAAGGGGTATATATATATATTTGTAATAAAGTAGTCTTCTCTGATAATGCTTTAAATATCAGTGTAATGCCATTTTTCTTTTCTAATAAAGTCATCATCATAACAGTTTTATGGTTCTCTTAATTTTACTATTAACATCTTATCTGAAGGGAGTGAAAAATTACATTTATTGCAAGCTGTTCTACTCACCTCACCAGCACTATTTTTTAGTACAAGTTTCCAATATATATCTCTTAACATTTTGACTGTAAAGGTTAAGGTGTCACTTCTGGTTTAGGATAATTATGTGAAGAAACTTTTCAGTCAATATAGAAACCCATCACTTCAGAGTAACAAAATGCATAGAAATAGGAAGCATGAATTTCCACATTAATAAGTTTGAGCACATGATCACATTGAATCTTTCTGTACATTCGTCAAAAACCCCAAACAAACCAGAAATAGATAACTGAACTACTCTGTTCCCAGAGTTATCAGTGATAGTGTGTATCTCTGAAGTTCACTGTCAATGAACAACGTGAAACATTTGGGTCTTGAGTGCCTCTATGGCTACCTTCTTATCCTCAAACTTTCACAGCTCTACTACTGGAAGAAAAATGATCCAAGTGGTGTCATGCTGCCTTAGACACAAGAATAGTAGAATTCAGCCAAGCCACTGAAGGAAATTTTCTTTTCTTTCTCTACGAAATTTAGTGTTCCTAACTTTATACTTTAGGGAAATATGTCAGTCCTCAAATCATGTTTTATAATTGCAACCAAATATCTTAAGATATATATCAAAAGTCCTTATTTAGAATTTGTATTAAAATGTAAACGAGCTCCAATTTTTAAGTGTCACTGAGCTTTAATTCTTAATTCTGTAATTTTAAGGCTATTAAATGCTATTGAAAAGACCTCAGCTTGAGCATGGTGATAGTCTAATAACAGCAAGATGGATGATGTCGGTTGGTTAAGATGGGATCATATGATACCTTTGGAGTTTGAAGATATATCTTCCTTGAAGACACAATGTTTTTTCTTATTTTTTGAAACTATCTCCTACTCTCCCACTCATGCCCAATATTTCTCCTTCTCTAACAATTATATTCTTGAAGTTCTAAAGTTTATCCTTGCTTATTTATAATGTAGTGATACAGGGTAATACACTTCACAAGTTTCTTCGTTGCTAGATGTGATGTGTCAAGTGAGACTTGAGACTGGCTATAAGATCAGTAATGAGTGCATATGCAAACACACACACATAATTTAAAAAATAACAAAATTGTTCCCAATCTGTTTGAATTGATTTTGACTATCAAGTTTCAAATGAGATCATGTTGCTGTTTGTTACACAGCAAACTCTATATTGACAACCCATAAATTTTAAGCTCTATTCTTAGACAAGCAGATATTAACTCATTGACCTAAGATTTTTTCTTCGATATAAATATTTTGATCCAGTTATGTTTTTTTCAGATCTAAAAATCTTTCTTTTAGTTGTTCCTTATTTGAAGTGGTACTTTCGTTATCACCGTTTCTTCATGCCTTTTTTTTTTCTTTTTAATTTGGCTAGGGTGGCACTCAGCATAAGATTCATTGCTTTTCTGACTTATAACCACTTATGGATGTGCTCACACTTTTCCCTGCCTTCTTTCTGAATAATAAAACCTTGAGGAAATTCAGCACAGGTTTATAAAATTATTTTAAAACTGGATAGATTTATCTGGAATTTTGAGTAGTGTGTTGAATATTATAAAAGTATTTATATATGATATGGAAAATACATGCCAGTTCTTTTGTACTTTAAAATTATTTTTTAAATCAAAACTAGTTCTGTAACCTTACTGATCCCGTGATGATACATTGTTAAGACAGTATAAACAAATGGGTAGATTGTACTGAAGACTTTTCATTTAAGATATATGGTATAAGCTCAAGTACCAGTAATTGGGGCTGCTATAGCCACAAAGTTCTCCTTGATAGCACAGCAGGTAATTGATTTCCTGGGTTACTCAGGAGCCATGAGAATCAACTCTTTGTGTCTGTTTTGATTTCACCACAGCTAGATCTCTTATATTCATTTGTCCTTTATCTGAACAAATAAAATTAGTTCAATTTCTCAGTCCCAAATTAGCTCCTGGAACATAATGACCCTCAGTTTTTTGATAGGACATAGAATCCATAGCTACTAGCCTGACTACGGAAATGAGTCTCTACAATTTCTTTGAAATCCTGTATTTCATTAAAAAAAGATTTATCTGAAATCCTGTATTTCATTAAAAAAAATCAGACCCATAAGGTGCATATTTTATGGAGTCTTCAGGCACTTAACTTTGCTTTCTCATTCCTAAACTCAGGCCAAGCCAGTTTCACTTGCCTAGTTAGTCTTACAACATTCTAGAGTTTACATTAAAGATAAGAACAAAATCGAAGGCTGTTTTACAGAGTATTTGTTAAGTTGTGTGTCTATAGAAGCGAGAAAGTTGTGTAGGAGAGAGAAGAGAAAACTGTAGGCTTATGGATGTGAAGTGCATCTATAACAATGAGCAATGGAGAAATTTAGAAGGCTGTAACTTATTAATGGGAACATATTGTATAAAAATACTTTCTGACCACATGGGATGGCACTATAAACCTATAAGAACAGCTAAAATAAAAAAACAGTGATAATACCAAATATAGGTAATAATGTGGAGAAACTAGATCTCTCATAGATTGCTGGTCGGAATGTAAGATAGTACATCCACTCTGGAAAATAATATGACAATTTCTTACGAAGTTAAACATTCAGTTACCATATGGTCCAGCAATTCCACTTTTGGGCATTTGTCCCAGGGAAATGAAACTTATGTTTACACAAAAACATATTGATGAATTTTCATAGCAGTTTTATTTGTAATCGTAAAAAATGGAAATAATCCAAATATCCTTCAGTGATTGAATGGTTAAGCAAACTCTGGCACATCCATACAATGGAATACCACTCAGCAATAAAAGTAACAGACTACTGATACAGGGGAAAACCTGCATAGATATCAAGGGTATTATTCTTAGTGAAAAAGGCCAATCTCAAAAGGTCACATATGATATGATTACAATTTATGTAACTATGGAGATGGAGAACAGACTGGTTGTTTCAGGGAATAGGATTGGGAAAGAGTGTGATGGATGGGTGGTACAAATATAAATGAGTAGCATGAAGCAGTTCCTTTGTGCTGATGGAACGGATTTGTATCTTGATCGCAGCAGTGGTTTCATGAATGTATACATGGGATAAAATAATATAGAATTATGTATACTCACACAAACACACATAAATAAAATAAATTCTGTAGTCAATAGTGTAACAGCATTTTACCAATGTCAATTTCCTGGTTTTGATATTGTAGTACAGTTTTATAAGATGTCACTATTGTGGGAAATTAGGTTAAGGGTGCAAGGGAGCTTAGGTACAAGTTTTATAACTTCCTTTTTGTTATTTTAACATGAAAAGTAAAAAAACAAAAAAAAAACCAAAAAAAACCAAAAACAAACCTGGTTCGTTTCTGTTTTAATGATGCTTGTCTATTCCCTCCCTCTATAGTATACACACTTAGTATGTCTTTGGTCATTTACAATGTATTTTGCATTCTTTTGGAGGATTATGGTCACTTGTAATTATGTGAGAAAAATGCCACTGGTTGACAGCACCAAATCAAGATGTCAAAAGGATGCTGAACTGAAACATAGGGTAAGCACCACACCGAGCAGAGGTGAAGCAACTGTCTTCACTAGGCTCTATAAAGCTGCGTCTCAAATCTGTGCCATACTGGATTAGTGAATGAAGGAGTAGGTATATGTATTCTCTTGTTCTATGGATGGAACACAGCACATAGAATATTAATTTCCTGTGTTTAGAACAATGATGATCTGTGCATAGAAAAAGAACAAGAGTCTAAATGGCAATATCTATATTGCAGGGGAAAGAAACAGGCAAGAAAATAGTGTCAGATTCAAGTTAACCAAGAGAAACAAGCAGGTCTTTAACATTTGTTGTCAGAATATTTTATTTTAGAGGGGAAAAGGGAGGATTATTCTGAAAGCAGGAGGATGAAATAGCAAGGTAAGCATAGGCACGTTCTGATGGACACAAACTATAAGTAGAAGCCTAATAACCAAAGGAACTTGGACTCAGTGCTTTCGTTCCCTGTTGTGTAGTGACCACCTTAACAAGCTGAGAGCCCCGTCAGACAAGAAGACAAGATATTGGATTCAATCAACAGTGATTTCCTAATAATTTTGACTCGCAGTATGTCTCCAGTGTTTTCAAATTGTTAAAAATCCAATAGTCCCCCAAGAAGCTGCACACATGAATACCCCTACCCTGTTTCTTTTTGTCTGAGCAATCGTGTGTTCCGTCAAGTAGGTATTGGTTATATATGATGAAATGTGGCTACTTTCTTTTTTACAAGCAAATAAATAATTTTGCGGCTCATTTGGCTGATCATTTCTCTGATTTGTTCGACCTTTGCTGTGCTTTTTTATCAGCTGGTTTTCTCAGACCTCATTTTCCCCTGCAAAGCTCCGGTAATCAAATGAATTACTGGACCCGTCAATCTGATGCCATGACCTGTTAAAATGGAATTCATCAGAAGAATTTCATTATGTTTTTGTTAGAACAGTTGTCAGAAATCTTTCATTACTTCTTTCTAGACCCACTGCGTGACAAGTGACTGATACACATGTGAAGGAAGTGTAAGTTTTAAGTTGAGATGCCAGTTGAGTCAAAAGCTTCCTACATATAACATCCTTTGCAGAAAAGATTTTCCAGTGGCCAACTGTGGGCAATTAAACTTGAGATCTTCTCCTTTTGAAAGATTAACTTAGGTAGGAGAGTACTATCAGTTTAAACATCAAATGTGTGTTTGGGGAGCAGCAAGTCCCCAGGGAAGATTTGGGTTGAAAGTGGAAAATAGCATTTGCAAAGAGGAGTTTAATATGATTGCCATTTGCCTTATGAATATTCTTTTATTGAAGCAATTAACCTGCAAAATAGAATCTGAACCAGGAAAAAGACGGGTGATCTTTATTACATCAGATGCAAATAGTTCTAAGCGTGTTCTTTCCCTACCTTAACATTCCCTCAGCTTGACTAAACTTTAAACAGGCTTCTTACTGACTACAGGTTCTTGATCTCTCTATTCTTTTTTTTATTTTTTATTTTTAAATATTTTTATTTTTATATATTTTATTGCATTTTAGGTTTCGGGGTACATGTGAAGAACATGCAGGATTGTTGCATAGGTATATACATGGCAATGTGGTTTGCTGCCTTCCTTCCCATCACCTATACTGGCATTTCTCCCCATGTTATCCCTCCCCAACTCCCCACCCCCCACTGTCCCTCCCCTAGTTCCCCCCTACAGACCCTAGTGTGTGATGCTCCCCTTCCTGTGTCCATGTATTCTCATTGTTCAACACCCACCTATGAGTGAGAACATGCAGTGTTTGATTTTCTGTTCTTGTGCCAGTTTCCTGAGAATGATGGTTTCCAGGTTCATCCATGTCCCTACAAAGGATGCGAACTCATCATTTTTGATGGCTGCATAGTATTCCATGGTGTATATGTGCCACATTTTCCGTGTTCAGTCTATCATCGATGGGCATTTTGGTTGGTTCCAAGTCTTTGCTGATCTCTCTATTCTTAAAACATTTACTCAGAAAACTTATAACTGTAAATTCTTTCTCTGTCCCTTTGAGATGTAAATCTTCTACAATCCAGAAATACTGTTCTCAAGTAGCTAGGATCCTTTGAAATATTATCATCAAGAAAGCTAGAATTCTTGTCTAGCTGTGGGAGGGTATAGGAGACTAACTTTTCTAAGCAACAATTAGTAAACACAGATGGCCTAATTGTGTTGGCCAACAGCTCCACTAATGTCTGTCGGAACGTTTCCATAAGCTTACTCCAGCATTTATAATCCTCCTGTCTTTTGTTTCAGCGGAGTTGAGTCCAATTTTTCTCCCCTGTTATAATAGTCTCTCTCCTACTGCAATCATCTTGAATAAAATCTTCCTTGAGTGTTTAAGTGGCTCAGTACAATTTTTTTTTAACAATTGATCCCAGATAATTTCTCTGACTTTATTTTTAACTTCTACAGATCTGTTTGGATATATTTTAAGAATGGAAACTTTGTGCATTTGGTTTACCTAGTTTTGACTCTGTGTCACAATTAGATCACTTTTTTTTTTTTTAAACCATTTTAGAGATGAGGTTTTGCCATGTTGCCCAAGCTGATCTTGAAATCCCAGGCTCAAGGGATCTGCCTGCCTTAGTTTTCCAAAGTGCTGGGATTACAGGCATGAGTCACCAAGCCCAGTCATAATTTATTAGATCACTTTTAAAAGCTGTAAGTGTCATTTAGGGGCTAAGACTCTGCTCTCCTCCCTTTTTAAAGAAAATACGTAATTTGAGGGTCAACCCTAGGCAAAATCATGTAGCATACTCCCTTCCTATCAGCTGTCCCTCTCTCTGGTTTCCAGATTACAATCAACTTCCTGGGGGTGAAAGGCTCTCCTTGCAGAGCTGAGTCAACAAAACCAGTAGTGGCAGCTTCTGCTCTGTTCTGAACTTGATCCCCTGCCCTTACTTTTGATATTTGATTGCATACCTCATTCCTGATATAGTTTTGTCCTAAGAATGGCCTTATGCCTTTTACAGAGGGTATCTGCCACTGACTTCTCTGGCTCCTAGTGCAGAGTCACAGCTCACTGCCCACAAAACTTTAAGATATTGATCTGGTGTCTACTTCAGAGTCAGTTAATATTAAGTTTCATTGTTTCAGAGATCAGTAGTGGCTGCTCATCTCAAAGAACCAGGATCTTGGCTGATAATCACTAACCACTTATTTTCCTTTATAGGACTGATATTTTGGGTCAGGGAACCAAGCAGAACATGTCTTTAAGTTACACAGTATAATAAGCAGCATCCTTATAAAACTAGTCAAGGGTACATACAGCCCTCAGTCACAAGGGTCAGGAGACACAAAGTCTCAAGTAAAAGGCAATGGTTTTAAGCCATTCTAATGGGTGCCTGATAAAATGTATTCTATTTTTTTTTAAATTATACTTTAAGTTCTGGGGTACATGTGTGGGTTGTGCAGGATTGTTACGTAGGTATACACATGCCGTGGTGGTTTGCTGCATCCATCCCCCTCTCACCTATATTAGGTATTTCTTATTCTTCTTCTATATATATATATAGAATTGCATTTTAGGTTCTGGGGTACATGTGAAGAACATGCAAGATTGTTGCATAGGTACATATGTGGCAATGTGGTTTGCTGCCTCCATCCCCATCACCTATATCTGGCATTTATCCCTGCCCAACTCCCTACCCCCCACTATCCCTCCCCTAGATGGCCCCCAACAGACCTCGGTGAGTGATGCTCCCCTCCCTGTGTCCATGTGTTCTCATTGTTCAACACCCGCCTATGAGTGAGAACATGCGGTATTTGATTTTCTGTTCTTGTGTCAGTTTGCTGAGAATGATGGTTTCCAGGTTC
Organism: Cacajao melanocephalus; assembly: GCA_963573385.1. Taxonomy (NCBI): domain Eukaryota; kingdom Metazoa; phylum Chordata; class Mammalia; order Primates; family Pitheciidae; genus Cacajao; species Cacajao melanocephalus. The sequence goes on from CAUYLG010022010.1 coordinate 36,820, forward strand.
ATCCATGTCCGTACAAAGGACATG
>CAUYLG010022013.1:0-77068 GCA_963573385.1 Cacajao melanocephalus
TTGTGGAAGACAGTGTGGTGATTCCTCAAGGACCTAGAAATCAAAATTCCATTTGACCCAGCAATCCCATTACTGGGTATATATCCAAAGGAATATAAATCGTTCTACTATAAGGACACATGCACACGAATGTTCATTGCAGCACAGTTTACAATAGCAAAGACCTGGAACCAACCCAAATGCCCATCAATGATAGACTGGACAGGGAAAATGTGGCACATATGCACCATGGAATATTATGCAGCCATCAAAAACGATGAATTCATGTCCTTCATGGATGAACCTGGAAATCATCATTCTCAGCAAACTGACACAAGAACACAAAATCAAACACTGCATGTTCTCACTCATAGGCGGGTGTTGAACAATAAGAACACATGAACATAGGGAGGGGAGCACTACACACTGGGGTCTGTTGCGGGGGAACAGGGGAGGGACAGTGGGAGGTGGGGAGTTGGGGATGGATAGCATGGGGAGAAATGCCAGATACAGGTGAAGGGGAGGAAAGCAGCAAATCACACTGCCATGTGTGTACCTATGGAACAATCTTGCATGTTCTTCACATGTACCCCAAAACCTAAAATGCAATAAAAAAAAAAAGAATGCTATGTGTAAGGATGAGTGAAACCGTTGTACTAGCTGGTTCTAAAATGTGGCCTTTCTGAGTGCTATATATGTTAGTTGATCACCCTGAAGTTCAGGGACAGGCAGTTTTTGTTTAAGACAACAAACAAACAAAAAACACACATTTAGGGTACAGCCTCAACATTTATTATTGAATTGTTTATGCTAAAGTATTTTAAAGTAAATTACAGATAAACATTTCCCAAGTGCCCAGCACTCAGCCATTCAGTGAATGCTCAATAACCATGTGATACCTGCACACATATATTCATTGCAGCTCTATTCACAATAGCAGAGACACAGAATCAACCTAAATGTTTGTGAATGGTAGACTGGATAAAGAAAATGTGGTACATATACACCATGGTATATTATGCAACCACAAAGAATGAGATCATGTCCTTTGCAGGGACATGGATGGAGCTGGAGGCCATTCTTAGCAAACTAACACAGGAACAGAAACCCAAATACTACATGTTCTCACTTATAAGTGGGAGCTAAATGATGAGAACACATGGACACATAGAAGGGAACAACACAGACTGGGGCCTATCAATCAGGGTGGAGGGCGAGAGGAGTGTGAGAATCAGTAAAACCAATGAATGGGCACTAGGCTTAATACCTGGGTGAGGAAATAATCTGTACAAATAACCTCCATGACACAAGTTTACCTATATAATAAATCATCGACCGTACCCCTGGAACTCAAATGAAAATAAAATGTAAAAAAAAGTAACAGATGGTTGGTGAGGCTGTGGAGAGAAAGAAACACTTATACACTGTTGGTGGGAATGTAAATTAGTTCAGCTGCTGTGGAAAGCAGTTTGGAGATTTCTGAAAGAACTAAAAATAGGACTACCACGTGAACCAGCAATCCCATTACTTGGTACATATGCAAAGAAATATAAGCATTCTATCAAAAAGGCACAGGCACTCATTTGTTCATTGCAGCACTACTCACAATAGCAAAGACATGGAATCAACCTAGGTCCATCAATGGTGGATGAATAAAGAAAATGTGGTACATACACACCATGGAATACTATGTAGCCATAAAAAAGAGCAAAATCATATCCTTTGCAGCAACATGGTTGCAGCTGGAGGCCATTATCCTAAGCATACCAATGCAGAAACAGAAAACCAAATATCATGTGTTTTCACTTATAAGCAGGATCTGACCATGAGGTTACACATGGATATAACGATAGGAACAATAGACACAGGACTACTAGAAGTGGGAGGGAGAGAGGCAGGCAAGAGTTGAAAAGCTACCTGTCGGGTACTATTGATAGAGACGGGAGACAGCCAAAGATTCTGGTGAAACTCCATCTTCAAGCCTAAAACAGCCTGAAGGCTGAAAGACCAGACTGCTGATCTCAGATGAAACCCATGACCTAGAGGGAGAACTGCCCCTGTTTACCCACCCTTTCCTGACTGATTTTTTCTGAATAATGCCCACATGCACCCTGGGGGAATTGGGTGGAGCCAAGAGAAGTTTGGCCTTGTGTAGCAGGGAGGAGCCTGGGCTCTTCAGCTTGTGTGTGGTGGCCTGGTATTCAGTGTGTGAGGTGGCAGCCTGTTGGCAGGAATCCCTCTAGCTTTGCTGAGTGTTTTTTTTTTTCTTTTTTCCTTTTCACCAAATAAATTCTGCTCTCCTCACCCTTCAGTGTGTCCATATGCCTAATGTTTCTTGGTCGTGATACAAGACCACAGATTTAGCTGAACAAAGGGGCAAAAATTCTTCATCACTATGTTTACCATCTGGGTGATAGGATCATTCATACCCCAGCATCACACAATATATCCATTTAACAAATCTGCATATGTACCTTATGAATCTAAAATAGAAGTTGAAATTTTAAAGTAAAAACCAAGTAATGGATGATAGAAAGGAATACAGGAATGAATGATGAATGAATGAACATTAGCCCAGTTTGTATTGTTTGGGAAAAGATTATAATGCTAGCTTTAATTTTTGTTATATTAATCATTGAGTTAGTATATGCTACAGATGTAGTTAGTTGAAAATAAAACAAAACTGTTTTCGTTTTGAATAACAAATTGACTCATATGTCCTGAGGGCAATGTTTTGGCTTCTTTGTAGTATCAAATGTTCTGATCAAATGTTGCTAAAGGACCCACTTGAGAGATAAAGTCTTCATGGAAAGAAACAAACTCTACATGGCTACAGAGTTGCTGATATCTAACAATATAACACCCAACAGGTTCTTCCTGTTGCTGTCTAGAGAGACCGCATTTATCAAGACAGGGAAATTGCCAGAGAACGAGTTTAATTCACACAGAGCTGGCTGTATGGGAGACTGGAGTTTTATTATTACTCAAGTCTCGCTGAAAACTCTGTGAGGGCCAGTGAGTCAGCGGGAGTGCTGATTGGTTGGGTCAGAGATGAAATCATAGGGAATTGAAGCTGTCCTCTTGGCATTGAGTCAGTTCCTGGGTGGGGGCTGCAAGACCAGATGAACCAGTTTACTGATTTGGGTGGTGCCAGCTGATCAATCACGTGCAGGGTCTGCAAAAATATCTCAAGATATTATCCCCAGGAGCAATTTGAGGAGGGTCAAATCTAGCTGCGTGACTCCTGAACCATAATTTCTAATCTTGTGGCTAATTTGTTAGTCCTATAAAGGCAATCTAGTCCTCAGGCAAGAATGGGGTTTGTTGCGAGAAAGGGCTGTTATTGTCTTTGTTTCAAAACTGAACTATGAACTAAGTTCCTCCCAAAGATAGTTCGGCCTATGCCCAGGAATGAACAGGTTCAGCTTGAAGGTTAGAAGCAAGATGGAGTTGATTAGGTCAGGTCTTTTTCACTGTAATAATTTTCTCAGTTATAATTTTGCAATGGCAGTTTCAATTGGAAAGAAACATTTATAAACTCTTCACATAGCTACAGAGTTGCTAATATCTAAATTTCTCTTAGGATAAATGACCACTGGGAATGGAACTTCAAATGGTGTTCAACATACTGACTAACTCATAGAAATGCTCAACACTTACTGAATTATTACAAGGATTGGGGGATGTTTTACAGCAGTGTCCCCTATACTAGGGCTCATTGAAGGCAACATGAAAGGGCCCTGAAGGTGAGACTCCATGGCCATAGCAGTGTTTCCCAAATTTGCTTGAACATAAGATACATCAGGAGTGGGTGATTAAAAACAGATTCCAGAGCCCTGAGCCAAGTCTGTTTTACCAGAATTTCCAGAGACATAGCCTAGAAATGTGGGATTCAGTAAGTAGGCCAGTGGCCCTCTCAAGCCTTCATAATATACCAGAATCACCCGCAGAGCTTGTTAAAACAGACTCAGAATGCTGCTCCCCTCTCCCCTCTAGCTTCTGATTCAGTAAGTCTGGGACAGGGTCTGAGAATTTGCATTTCTAACATTGGGAATCACTGCTTTAGGCTGTGAAAGTGCTTCTCAAACTGCACCTGCATCATCTGGAAGCATAGTCAGATTCCTAGCTTCCAAATCTCAATCTAAATTTAACAACACATTTTAACATGATTCTGTGCCAATTAATGTTTGAGAAACATGGTTCTAATGGCTTTGTATTATCAGAAAATTTAGGAAAACTACCATGAATAATATGATGCACTTGCATTGCAGAAAACTTGTGAATACAAAAATTTTAAAAAGGTAATCAACAGATTGGGAGAAAATACTTGAAAACCATACATCTGATAAGAGGGTAATATTCAAAATATGTAAGAAACTCCTACAACTCAATGACACAAAGCAAAACAAACAAACAAAACCCAATGTCCTGAATGAAAAATGGGCTAAGGACCCGAATCAACATTTCTCCAAAGAAGACATACAAATGACTAGCAGATAAATGAAAAAATGTTCAATGTCATTAATCATTAGTGAAATGCAAATCAAAACCACAATGAGATATCACCTCATACCTGTCAGGATGGCTATTATCAAAAAGACAAGAGACGTGTGTTGGCTAGGGAGCAGAGAAAAGGGAACTTTTGTACACTGTTGCTAGGTATATATAGATATAGCTTTTATGGAAAACAATATGGTGGTTCCTCAAAAAAGTAAAAATGGAACTATCACATGATGCAGCAATCCCTCCTCTGGGTATATACTAAAAGGAAATGAAATCAGCACCTTGATGAAATAACTGCACTCTCATGTTCCTTGCTGCATTATTCACAGTAGCTAAGATATGGAAACAACCTAAGTGTTTATCAGCGGAAGGATGGGTAGATGGAGAAATTGTGATGTATATATGCAATGGAATATTATTCAGCCTTAAAAAGGGGGATCTGCCCATTTGAGGTCACAGGGATAAACCTGGAGGACATTCTGCTAAGTGAAACAAGCTAGACAGAAAAATATTGCATGATCACACTTACATGGGATCTACTAAAAAGTAAAATACAAAGAAACAGAGGTAGAACAGTGGTTACTAGGGCTGGAGAGGTGTGGCAAATAGGGAGATGTAGGTCAATGGGTACATAGTTATAGTTCTGTAGTATGAATATGCCTGGAGTTCTAATTTGCAGCATGACTGTAGTCAGTAATATTGTGTTGCATATTGAAAATTTGGTAAGAGATTAGACTTCAGGTGCTTTCAAGGACACACAAAAAAGGTACCTATGTGAGATAGGTATGTTACTTTGCTTGACTGTAGTAATCACTTTGTAACTGGGGTGGGGCGCAGGGGCTCAGCTCCCTCCCCATGCTTGCCAGAGATGTAACAGGGAAGGGAGCAAACCTGCCGGGCGTCCCAAAGATGCTTCCAGTTCTCCCATCTGATGTTTTCCCTGATATGTCCAGGTTCTTGACCTTTCTTGCCTCAAGAATGGGGGAAGTGGTCCTGGAGCTTACCATTGGAATAAATAACAGAGCCCTGAAGAGTTTAGCAGAGAGCAATTTATTAGGCAGTGAGACAGAGAAAGAGAAAGAGAGAGAGCTCCCACGCTGCCATTGGGGGGGAATCCAGAGGAGATATCCCTATGATCTTGATCTCTTGACCTGGTGATCTGCCCACCAGCCTCCCAAAGTGCTGGGATTACAGGCGTGAGCCACTGCACCCGGCTGGCTTTTCTTTGTAGAAAGGAGTAAACTAGGCTACAATGAACTGGGTGGGGGAAAGAAGGATGAAAGGGTGGCATGATCTGACAGAGAAAGTTCTACTCTGAGACCAGTCTACTCTTGTGGTGGTACTGTTTAAGGAAAGTTGCATGCTGGCTCAGCTTGAGGGTAAGCCAAAGTTCAGAGATCTGGGGAAAGGAGAAAAGCTTAACCAAATTTTGGTTAATAAGCGTCTTGTTTCCATTGGTCAGTGGGGATAAGCAGTTTATCTTTCAATGTATGAGGTTAAGAATGGGAATTTCAAAGGTCTCTGTTTGGTCTCATCATAGGTAGATTGGGGACATCCATAAGTCTTACCTATGTTATATGGGATAGGGTCATTCTTTACAGTAAGTCATTTCCTAGAACACAAAAGGATGGGAGGTTTCTTAACATTTGCTATCTTCCAGGAGCACAGGGCTCAGTTAAAATTCAAGGTTGTCAATACCATATAAATATTCATACACTGAATATTTTGGGCAACTTAAGGGATTTCTTAAGGTAATTTTAACTACAATAATTAGGAACTTCAGAATCTACTGCTTAAAATTACTGTATTACAATTATTATATCCACAAATATAAATGTGAAATTTCAGTTCTTGGTATTTTAAAATCCCTAAAGAAATGACATTCATATATCTAGATGCCATATAAAGTCATGCCGTTACCTCAAAGAAATCTTTTTCAATTCAGAGCCCCTCTAGTTTAGAAGCCTGTTAGTTGCTTGAATTCTCCTTCTTAATATTTGTCACATTTGTAAGTCATGCACTTAATATTTTTCTTTAATGATAGACGGCAATCTCAATGGCGACAAGGAGCCTACCTGTGTTGTGTTTTACTATATTTCAGCACCTGTTCTATAATAAATGCTTAGTCCATATTTCTTGGATGAATGAAAGATGTTTATCTCATTCTCTCACTGTAGAATACAATGAAGAAATAATTTATATTTATATAAATTATATACCTATGAAATTATTATATAAATTATATACCTATAAAATTATATATATAAATTTATATAAATTATGTATATAATTATATATATATAGAGAGAAAGAGAGACAAAGGGGTCTGGCTCTGTCACTTAGGCTGGAGTGCTGTGGCTCCATCTTAGCTCACTTCCACCTCCCAGTCTCAACCTATCCTCCTGCCTCAGCCTCCCAAGTAGCTGAGACTACAGGAGCACCACCACACTCAGCTAATTTTTGTATTTTTCTATCGAGACAGGGTTTCCCTATGTTGCCCAGGCTAGTCTCAAACTCCTGGGCTCAGGCTATCAATCTGCCTTTGCCTCCCAAAGTGCTGGGTGTATATTGTTTTGACTATTCGTTGTAATTTAGGTTTGTGAAAACTGGAAGAAATATCTGGAGATCATTTTACAGTATTTTGCATAAGACTATGTAAATGAAATATTATCACTTATTAGTCAATAGTGCCTAACATTTATTAAATGTTTATTATATGTTAAATGCTATCCATAAATTACCTTTTTAAATATACAAAAATAATCTTGGATTATATAAGAATGGATTTAGACATTTAGATACAAATACATGTTAGGACAGTCAGAATATCTTACTCATATTGTAATCATGAATAGACCTGGTGCACAGAAAAAATGGTTTCTTATGTCAGTGTGGTATCTTTATTTTCTGGAGTGATTTTATACATTACTTTTGAAATACATAAATTGTCAAAATAGAGCAGCAAAAAGAATTTCGAAAATAATTCTTGCTTATGGAGTTTCATTCCAAGTTTACTACCATAACAGTTTATAATGGCTCCTCCTCTGGCTGTAAATATAGATATTTTTTGCAGGTGAAAAATATAAAAGAGGAAGTTATTAGCATTAGACAGAATTTATGTAGCACAAATTCACTTCTTTAGGTCACAGAAAATGATGACTAAGTTAAACAATTATTAAGTATCAATTAGAGACTAATAATATAATTTGAAAGAATATCCATTTGTTCTAGCACGGTATCCGGAGTATAGAAAAAAAAGAATGAAAATATAAGAGACAGAGGACCATGGTATTCGTTCCTTTGGCTGGGTCCAAAAATCCAGACATCTGGTCATCATTTAATTCCTCATAACTACAGCAAGTTTAGTGTATAAAATAACTGAACACTCAGATATGGAACAGCTTTGCAGATTTTACCTTTAAATTCCTTGGGCTCTAAAATCTGCTTGGACCTGTTGGGTTGTAATGGCCGGAGTAGGAGTTTGGCATTTCATCTTCCTCTCCCTTCCCTCTTTCCTAATGCCTTTGTGTATTCTATAAATGTTGGGGTTTGGGAAAGGATGAAGGAATAATTAAGAAGAACAGAGCCTTTCTTGCCCTTTGTTCTTTGCCCTCTATTGCCCCAAGGCAGAAACTTATAGTTCTGAAATTCAAAGCTAGCTTATTTAGATTAATAGAAAAGGAGCTGTCATTTCAGAATAGGCAAAGTTGTGATTACTCTCAAATTATTTCCAGGATCCAGTCTGTTCTGGATCCTCTTTTTTATAATTTTGTTTGGTGTAGGATAATAATGGTTATCAGAATTAACTCAGGTAGTTATTGGAAGGCAATTTTCTTTTTGAGCTAGTTTCATATGCCAGCCACTGTTTTAGGACCTGGAGACAATGGGTGAACAAACAAAGTCCTTGTTTCCTGAGACTTAGTTCTAATGATAGAGCTGAGAGATAATCATAAACAAAAACACAATATGATTTCAAGTAGTGTTAAGTGCTGTTAAAGGAAACAAAGCAAGATAAAGTATAAGAAATGATGGGTATGTGTGTCGTTTCTGTTGAGGTAATGTATGGATAAATGATTTCCACAAAATGAGAGAGCAGGGCAAGCAATAATTTGAGGGAAGAGCTGTCCAGGTAACAGATAGAGCAAGCACAAAAGCTTTGAGGGAAGCATGTGCTTGGTAGAAAGCCAGTGTGATTGGCGCAGAGTCAGAGTATGCTTGAAGGGAACAATTAAGTCGGAAAGGTATTCTAAGAACAGATCATATAGAACCTAGCAGGTCATAGGTTAGGATATAACATTTTACATTAAGTATGATTAGAATCTATTGAGAGTTTTAATAATGTATGTATTTTATTTTTAATTTTTGTGGGTATATACTAGGAATATCTATTCATGGGCTATGTGAGATATTTTGATATGGGTGTATTACTCCATTTTCACACTGCTATAAAGATACTACCTGAAACTGGGTAAGTTATAAAGGAAAGAGGTTTAATTGACTCAGTTTTACATGGCTGGGAGGCCTCAGGAAACATATAATTGTGGTGGCTCTGATCCCACATTTCCCTTCTGCACTGCCCTAGCAGAGGTTCTCTGTGAGGATGCCACCCCTGTAGCAAACTTCTGCTTGGAAATCCAGGTGTTTCCATACATCCTCTGAAATCTAGGTGGAGGTTCCCAAACCTCAATTGTTGACCTGTCTGCACCTGCAGGCTCAACACCATGTGGAAGCTTCCAGGGCTTAGGGTTTGCACCCTCTGAAGCCAAGGACTGAGCTATACCTTGGCCCCTTATAATCGTGGCTGGAGTGGCTGGGATGCAGGGCACCAAGTCCCTAGACTACACACAGCATGAGACCCTGGGCCCAGCCCACAGAACCATTTTTCCTTCCAAGGCCTCTGGGCCTGTAATGGGATAGGCTGCCATGAAGGCCTCTGACATGTCCTGGAGACATTTTTTTCTATTGTCTTGGTAATTAAAATTTGGCTCTTTGTACCTTATGCAAATTTCTGTAGCCAGCTTGAATTTCTCCTCAGAAAGTGGATTTTTTTTCTGTCACATTGTCAGGCTGCATATTTTCCAAACTTTTATGGTCTGCTTCTCTTATAAAACTGAATGCCTTTAACAGCATCCAAATCATATCTTGAATGCTTTTCTGCTTAGAAATGTCTTCCTCCAGATACCCTGAATTATCTCTCTCAAGTTCAAAGTTCCACGAATCTCTAGGGCAAGGGCAAAATGTCACCAGTGTCTTTGCTAAAATATAACAAGAGTCACCTTTGCTCCAGTTCTCAACAAATTCCTCATCTCCATCTGAGACCACCTCCACATGGACCTTATTGTTTATATCACTATCAGCATTTTTGTTAAAGCCATTCAACAAGTCTAGGAAGTTCCAAATTTTCCCATATTTTCCTGTTTTCTTCTGAGCCCTCCAAACTGTTCCAACCTCTACCTGTTACCCAGTTCCAAAGTTGCTTCCACATTTTCAGGTATCTTTTCAGCAACACCCCATTCTACTGGTACCAATTTACTGCATTTATTTTCACACTACTGATAAAGACATACCTGAGACTGGGCAATTTACAACAGAAAGAGGTTTAATAAACTTGAAGTTCCACATGGCTGGAGAGGCCTCAAAATCATGATGGAAGGAAAGGAGGAACAAGTCATATCTTACATGGATGGCAGCAGGTAAAGAGAGAGCTCAGGCAGGATGACTCCACTCCAGTTTTTAAAACGATCAGATCTTGTGAGACTCATTGACTATCACCAGGACAGCACAGGAGAGATCTGCCCCAATAATTCAATCACTTCCGACTGGGTTTCTCCCATGACACGTGGGAATTGTGAGACTTACAATTCAAGATGAAATTTGGGTGGGGACACAGCCAAACCATATCTGTTACCTAACATATGGCCTATTCTTAAGAATGATCTATGTGCTGAGGAGAAGAATGTGTATTCTGCAGCCATTGGGTGAAATGTTTTGTAAATATCTATTAGGTCTATTTGGCCCACAGTGCAGATTAAAGTCAATGTTTTTGATTTTCTGTCTAGAAGATTTGTCTAATGCTGAAAGTTGGATGTTGAATTCTCTTGCTATTATTGTATTGGGGTCTATCTCTATCTTTAGCTCTAGTAATATGTGCCTTACATATCTGTGTACTCCAGTGTTGGGTGCCTGTATACTTAGAATTGTTATATCTTCTTGCTGAATGGACCCCTTTATCAAGATATAATGACCTTTGTCTCTTCTTATAGTTTTTGTCTTAAAATTATTTTTTCTGATAAAAATATAGTTAGGTCTGCTTTTTCTTTTGGTTTCCATTGGCACAGAATATCTTTTCCTATCCATTTATTTTCAGTCTATGTATATTATTATATGTGAAGTGTGTTTCTTGCAGGCAACAGATCAATGGGTCTTGTTTCTTCATCCCATTCAGCAACTCTATGTTTTTTTTTTTTAATTAAAAAGTTCAGTTCATTTACATTCAATGTTATTATTGATAAGTACAGATTTACTTTTGCCATTTGTTATTTGTTTTCTGGTTGTTTTGTGGTCTTCTCTTGTTTTCCTCCCTGTCTTCCTTATGGTGAAGGTGATTTTCCTAGGTGCTATGATTTAATTTTTTGATTTTTATTTTTGTACATCCATTGTATGTTTTTAAATTTGAGATTACCACATGATTTGCAAATACTATCTTATAATCCGTTATTTTAAACTGATGACAATGTAATGATTGAATAAACTAACACACAAAAAATAAAAACTCTACACTTGTGCTAGGTCTTGTTGAAAAGTTGTAGTTATTATTTTTTGATTGGTTCATTTTTTAGTCTTTCTGCTTAACATAAGAGGAGTTTACACGCCAGAGTTACAGTGTTATAATATTGTGTGTTTTTTTATGTACTTACTTTTACCAGTGAGATTTGTACCTTCAGATGATGCCTTATTGCTCATTATTGTCTTTTTCCTTCTGATTTTAGCACTCTCTTTATCATTTCTTTTAGCACAGGTCTGGTGTTGATAAAATCCCTCAGTTTTTGTTTGTCTGGAGAAAGTCTTTATTTCTCCTATATGTTTGAAAGATATTTTTGTAGTACATACTATTCTAGGGTAAAGTTTTATTTCCTTTAGCAGTAAATATGTCATGCTTCCCTCTCCTAGCCTATACAATTTCCCCTGAAAGGTCTACTGTCAGATGTATTGGTGCTCCATTGTATGTTATTTGTTTTTTTCCTCTTGTTGCTTTTAAGATTTGTTCTTTGTAGTTGATCTTTGGGAATTTTGATTATTAAATACCTTGAGGTAGTCTTCTTTGGGTTAAATCTGCTTCATTTTACATAACCTTCTTATTAGCCACATCTTGTCTTGAATATTAATATCATTTTTTAGGTTTGGGAAGTTCTCTCTTGAATAAACTTTCTACCCCTATTTCTCTCCCCACATCCTCTTTAAGGCCAATAACTCTTAGATTTGGCCTTCTGAGATTATTTTCTAGATCTTGTAGATGTGCCTCATTGCTATTTACTCTTTTCTCTTTTGTCTTCTCTGTGTATTTTCAAATGGCCTGTTTTCAAGCTTACTAATTTTTTCTTCTCCTTTATTAATTCTGCTATTAAGGGGCTCTGATGCATTCTTTATTATGTCAATTGCTGAGACACTAATCATCACCTGTGGAGGTCTGTTCTGCATACCCTGATTCAACGACAGATGAATGAATGCACTTTCACACCCGGTACAGCAATTTTGAGTGGGCTAGGGATGGTCGTTAACTGCTTTCAGAGGGTGATTGCAGCTAACTGATCACAACTCCCTGTACCTCCTCACAATTATTCTGTATAGATTTAATAACAGAGGTTCTAAGTCAACATGCTTGTGGATAATTAACATGGTTAAAAGAGTGGTTTTATGAATGATAAAATCTTTTGGTTCCAGGGCCCAGAATAAACACCATTAAAGGGTAATTCCCCTTGGACCTCCCTCTGAGGGGGCCATCCAGCACAAAGTTTACAATGAGCAAACAGAGACAAACGGGTGTGGGGTAAACAGACTTAACTGGGGAAGCTTTTATTGTCCCTAATCTTTTACCCTATGACTTAAAGTTCTAACGTAATGAACTGGCTGCCTTCAGCCTGTCTCATTAAAACCTTTCAGCCTTCCAAAAGGTTTGAGACTATAATCTTCCAACTTTCCCTAATATTTCCCTGATATTTTGCCAGCCACCCCAAGTGGATCCCAACAAATTGCGTTTTCTAATTTCAGAATTTCTCCTTCTTTAAATGATATCAATCTCTGTGTTAAAATGATCTGAGAATTCTGAATTCCTTCTCTGTGTTATCTTTAAATTCTTTGAATTTCCTCAAAACAACTATTTTGAATTATCTGTCTGAAAGGTCACATATCTCTGTTTCTCCAGGATTGGTCCCTAGTCCCTTACTTAGTTCATTTGATGAGGTCATGTTTTTCTGGATCAGCTTGCAGATTTTTGCTGGTGTTTGGGCATCGAGGAGTTTAGTATTTATTTTAGTCTTTGCAGTCTGGGCTTCTCTCTACCTATCCTTTCTAGGAAGGCTTTTCATGTATTCAAAGAGACTGGGCTATTGGAATCTAAATTGTATCTGTGTTAGGGGGCACGCCATAGCAAGAATGCTATGGTTCTTGCAGACTTGTAGAGGTACTGCCTTGGTTTTCTTTGATAAAATCTGGAACTATTCTCTGGATTAGCAGGCAGAGACTCTTGTTTTCTTGCTTTACTTTCTCCCAAACAAACAGAGTCAGTCTCTCTCTCTCTCTCTTTCTCTGCTGAGCTTCCTGGAGGTAGGGTTGGGGTGATACAATTACCCCTGTGGCCATCACCACTGGGACTGTGCTGAGTCAGACTTGAAGCCAGCATAGCACTGTTTCTCAATAAAGGCCTGCTGTAACCACTAATTGGCTACCTCCTATGTTCACTCAAGTCTCCAGGGCTTTGCAGTCATCAGGTGGTAAAGCCAGCCAGGCTTGTGTCCTTGCTTTTAAGGTAGCAAGTTCCTCTAGGCCCTGGGGTTGGAGTCCAGAGATGCCATTCAGGGGACAGGGAATGGAGTAAAAAACCTTAGAAATCTACCTCGCGCTTTTCCTCCTGTGGCTATTGGCACCCAAATCACAAGACAATGTTCTTCCCACTCTTCCATTTCCACAGGGAGAGGAATCACTCCTTGTGGCCACGACCACCACAGGCCTGTGGGGACTACTGTCAGACTACCACTGATGTTCACTTAAAGTCTAAGGGCTCTTCTGTTAGCTTGTCGTGAATGCTAGCAGGCCTAGGACTTATTGTCTAGGGAACTGAGTTGCTCTCTGGCCTAGGGCAGGTTCAGAAATGCAATTCAAGGGCCAAGGCCTAGAATGGAGGACTCCAAGAGCCTCCTTGTTGCTCTACATTACTGAGGTTGAGCTGGTAGCTAAGGTGCAAGATAAAGTCACTTTTACTTTTCCCTCTGCTTTTCTGAAACAGAAGGCATCTCTTATCATAACCACTACAGCTGGGAATATACTGGGTCACACCTGAAGACAGCATGTCTCAGAGTCTTACCCAAGGCCCACGGTGCATACAGAAGAATCCCTGCTGGTTCTTCAGGACCCAAGAACTCTTTAGTCAGCAGGTGATGAATCCTGCCAATACTGGATCCCACTTCTTAAAGCAGAAGGTTCCCTTCTGACCAGAGTGTGTCTAGAAATGTCATCCAGGAGCTAGGGCCTGGAATGAGGGTCTCATGATTCTGCCTGGTGCCCAATCCTACTGTGGCTGAGCTGATATTCAAGATGCAAGGCAAAATCCTCTTTACTCTTCCCTCTCCTCTCTTCAAGCAGAAGGAAGGAGTCACTTTTGTTGCTGTGAGCTGTATTGTCTGGAGATGGGGGAGGAGTGGTGCAAGCACTCCCTTAGATGCCCTAGCTGGTGTCTCACTAGGTTGCTTGCTTCCCAAGTCTACTGGCTGTGAGCCCATATAGCACTAGGACTTGCCCAGGAATTACAGTCATTGTAGTTTAGACTGCCTTTCAAGTATATTTAGGACCCCAGAGCACTTTAGTCTGCAGTGACAATGATTGCTAAAACCCAAGTTCTGACTGCTGGAATGGGCAGTTCCCCTCTTGCTAGGGCTGGTCTAAATCCTTCTTCTGTGTGGATTTGCTTTCCATTGCGACAAGGCAGCACTGAGTTCAATGTGAAGTCCCACAATCGCTGCACTCTTCCTCCACCAAATGCACAGATTTTTCTCAGTGCTATACAGCTGCTGCTAGGGGATGGGAAAGGGATGCTTTCAGTAATTCAAGACTGTTTTCCCTACCCTCGTCAGTGCCTCTTTCAGCTGTATAAAGTTATAACCAGGTACTATAATTGCTCACCTGATTTTTGGTTCTTATGAAGGTACATTTTTGGTGTAGTTATTAAATTTGGTGTTCGTACAGGGAGGGACAATTGGTGGAAGTTTCTATTCATCCATGTTGCTCTGTCCCTTCTCTTGGAGAGTTTTAGTGGAAGAAAAACATGATAAGATTTATGTTTGCAAAAGAAATCCTCTGGCAGAAGAAAATTACTCTGGATAGAAATTTGGTCTACACAGAGGTATGAAGGATACTGGAAATAGTGACTGTGGCTACATATAAAATACTTCATTTTCTTCACATCTAAATAGATTGAAAAGAAATTTGACTGTTTAAAGTAAAAATAACAATAAATTGTAAGATTTATAACATATGTAGAAGTAAAATTTATGTCAACGATAACACAATAGCCATTTGTCCATTGTCTCCAGGATCCAGAATAGTGGCTAACCTATAGAACTAGCCCAAAAAGACAACTGCATTCCAGTAAGCACCTGAGTGAATTTTGGGAGACGAGGGAGGGGAGAAATGGAGTATATTTTTATGTTATTATACTACAGGTGCAGTGGTTAATTATTATTTGAAAGTAGACTGTGATAATTTAAAGATATACTCTATAGGCTGAGCATGGTGGCTCACAACTGTAATCCCAGCACTTTGAGAGGCTGAGGCGGGAAGACTGCTTGAACCCAGGAGTTTGAGACCAGCCTGGGCAACACAGCAAAACCTCATCAAACAAGAACAAAAACAAAAACAAAAACATTTACTGAGCATACTGGCATGTACCTGTAGTCCCAGCTATTCAAGAGGCTGAGGTAGGAAGATTGCTTGAACCTGGAATATGAAGGTTGCAGTGAGCTGAGATCATACCACTACAGTCCATCCTGGGCTATATATATATAAATATATATGTATATTTATATATATACTACAGTTCATATATATATATATTTTTATATATATTACAGTTCATCCTGGGCAATATATATATAAATATATATATGTATATATTTATATATATACTACAGTTCATATATATATATTTTTATATATATTACAGTTCATCCTGGGCAATATATATATATATAAATATATTATATATATTATATATATAATTTATAATATATAATATATATAATATAATATATAATATATAAATTGTATATATAATATATATATAATTCTCTCTCTCTCTCTATATATATATATCACACTATAAACCATAAACAACCAGTAAATGCCAAACAAAAAGTCATAGCTAATAAATCAATTAAAGAGAGAATATAAAATCATAAAAATTAATTCAAAAAAAGAGAAAAAGGAAACAAACAATAGATCAGAGAAGTAGAAAACAAGTAGAAATGTGGTACATTTAAACTCAACCACATGACCAATCATTAAATATTAATGGTCTAAATACTCCAAAAAGGCAGAGATTGGCTGAGTAGATGAAAAGCAAGACCCAATTATGTATGGTTTGCAAAAGGCCTACTTTATTTTTATTTATTTTAAGTTCAGGGGTTCAAGTGCAGGTTTGTTACATAGGTAGACTTGTGTCATGATGATTTGTTATGCAGATTATTTCATCACCTAGGTACTAAGCCTAGTACTCATTAGTTGTTTTTCCTGGTTCTATCTCTCCTCCCACCCTCCACCCTCTAATAGGCCCCAGGGTGTATTGTTTCCTTCCATTGGTCCATGTGTTCTCATTATTTAGCTCCCACTTATAAGTGAGAACATGTGGTATTTGGTTGTCTTTTCCTTGTGTTAGTTTGCTAAGAATAATGGCCTCCAGCTCCATCCATGTTCCTGCAAAGAACATGATCTTGTTCTTTTTTATGGCTGCATAGTGTATCGTGGTATGTACATGGTGTATATGTACCACATTTTCTTTATCCAGTCTATCATGATGGACATTTAGGTTGATTCCATGTCTTTGCTATTGTGAATAGTGCTGCAACGAACATATGCATGCATGTGTCTTTATAATAGTATGATTTATATTCCTATGGGTATATAACTGGTAATAGGATTGCTGGGTCAAATAATATTTCTGTCTTTTGGTCTTTAAGAAATTGTGACATTGTCTTCCACAATGGCTGAACTAACTTTCACTCCCACCAACCGTATATAAGCGCTCCTTTTTCTCCACACCTATCCAGCATCTGTTATTTTTTGACTTTTGATAGTAGCCATTCTGACTGGTGTTAGATGGTATTTTATTCTGGTTTTGATTTGCATTTCTCTCATGATCAGTGGTGTTAAGCCTTTTTTCTCGTGATTGTTGGCCACCTGTATGTGTGTGTATGTGTGTTTGTTTTTTTTTTTTTTTTGAGATGGAGTCTCACTCTGTAGCCTAAGCTGGAGTGCAGTGGCACTATCTCGGCTCACTGCAACCACTGCCTTCTGGGCTCAAGTGATTTTTGTGCCTCAGCCTCCCAAGTAGCTGGGACTACAGGTGCACCACCATGCCCAGCTAGTTTTTTGGATTTTAGTAGAAACATGGATTTTAGACAAACCATGTTGTCCAGGGTGGTCTCAAACTCCTGAGCTCAGGTGATCCACCTGCCTCGGCCTCTCAAATTGCTGGGATTACAGGCATGAGCCACCACACCTGGATGTATGTCTTTTTTTGAGAAGTGAAAGAAACCTACTTTAAATATAAAGATACAAAAAAGTTGAAAGGAAATGGATGAAAAAAATTAACAATGGTAAGACTAATCTAAAGAAAGGTGGATTGGCTGTATTACTTCAGATACAGTAGATTTCAGAACAAGAAATATTATGAATGATAAAAGAGATTATTTCATGAATAATGGCAAGGAGGCAATTTTTCAAGAGGACACAAAAACCTTGAATGTTTGTGCACCAAATTGAGAACCTCAAAATACATAAGGAAAAACTAATGCTAATGCAAAGAGAACTAGGCAAATCCATGTTTATAGTCAGAGATATTTTTATTCTCCTTTCAATAATTTATAGTAAGAAATGGGCAGAAAATTTGAAAAGACATAGAAGACCAGGAGAACACTGCCAACCAGCTTGATCTTGATATTTATAGATCACTCCAGTTGTCAGGACACACACTCTTTTCAAGTGAATACTGAATATTTATCAAAATGACCATATTTTGAGTTATAAAATAACTCTCAGTAAATTTAAGAGAATTCAAATTACACACAGTATGTTTTCTGACCACAATAGAATTAAATTAGAAATAAATAACAGGAGAACAGAAAACCAAACATCACATCTCACTCATAAGTGGGAGTTGAACAATGAGAACACATGAACACAGGGAGGGGAACATCATATACTGGGGCCTGTTGGGGGATGGGGACAAGGGGAAGGATAGCGTTAGGACAAATACCTAATCCATGTGGGGCTTAAATGTAGATGATGGGTTGATGGGTGCAGCAAACCACCATGGCACATGTATACCTATGTAACAAACCTGCATGTTCTGCATATGTATCCCAGAACTTTAAGTATAGTAATAATAAAAAATAACAGAAGGATAGCGGAGAAATCTCTAAATATTTGTAAACTAAATAACACCCTTCTAAAGAATGTGTGAATCAAATAATAATTTTTTAAAAAGTTAATTGTATTTTCAATGGAATAAAAATGAAATACTAAACAAAAATTATGGGGTACAGCTAATATAGTAATTAGAAACATTTCTAGCACAAAACATTTATATTCATTTGACAAGAAAAGGGTCTTAAATTAATGACCTCAGCTAAATGCAAATGAAACACAAAATAAGCAGAAGAAAGAGAATAAAGATCAGATAAAAATAAATAAATTAGAAAATAGAAAATCAATACTGAAAATCAATGGAATCACACGATGGTTTTTGGGATAAATAGAATTAATAATCCTTGCCAGGTTTGGTGTAATCCTTGCACTTTGGGGGGCAGATACGGGCAAATCATTTGAGCTCAGGAGTTTGAGACCAGCCTGAGCAACATGGTGAAACTCTATCTCTACTGAAAATACCAAAAATTAGCCAGACATGGTATTGTGTGCTTGTAGTTCCAAGTATTTGGGAGGCTGAGGCAGGAGGATCGCTTGACCCCAGGTGGCAGAGGTTGCAGTGAGCTGAGATTGTGCCACTGCACACCAGCCTTGGCAACACAGTGAGACCCTGTCTCAAAAAAATTAATAATCCTTTAGCTAAATCAATCACAATTAAAAGAGAGAAGATACCAACAGCAGGAATATGAATTAAAATTACAGTTTACTCAAGAGAAAATAGATAACTTCAGGACTCCTAAATTTATTTAAAAAGTGAATTTGTAGGTTAGATCTTTTTACAAGAAAAATTCCATGTAAGAGATTTTCACTGATGAATTCTGCCATATATTTAAGAAATGAATAACACACATTTTACACAAACTCTTCCAGAAAATGGAGGGGAACTAAAAATCTCTTAATCTATGAGAATAGTATTATTCTGGTACAGAAAGCAGGCAAAGGTATTACAACAGTAGAAAATTACAGACTGTCTATATCATGAACATAGATGAAGACATTCATAGAAAAATTTTAGCCAATTCAATCAAATAATACGTATAAATGAGAACACATGATAGTCAAGTGGTGTTTATTCCAAGAATGCAAGGTTTAACCAACCTTAACATTTAAAAAAGAATGAAAACAAGTCAGTGTATTACTAGACTGTATTAGCTCAGGCTGCCTAACAAAATACCGTAGACTGGGTGGCTTAAACAACAGAAATTTATTTCTCACAGTTCTGGTGGCTGGGAAGTCCAAGATCAAGGTTCTGGCACAGTTTCATTTCTGGTGAGGAATCATTTTTTCACTTGCATACAGTCACCTTCTTGTCTTCACTTGGTTAGAGAGAAGTAATTCTGGGGTCTTTTCATTTGCTTACAGGAGCACCAGCCCTATTGGATTAGTACCCCAATCTTATGATCTCACCTAACCTTTGTCATCTCCTCATAGGCCCTATCTCCAAACATGGTAACAATGGGGTTAGGGTTTCAATATATAAATTTTGAGGGGGAGGGGGACCCAAACATTCAGTATATAACACAAACTAAAAAGAAAAAAAAAACATGATTATCTCAAAAGATGCAGAAAATACATTTGACTAAGTTCAACGTCCAGTAATAAAAGATATACTCACATTAGTAAAGAGCATTCTTGAGAAACTAAGCTAACATCATATGTTATGGTGAAAGACTGCCTGTATTACCCCTACAAAGCGTGGATTTTTGCTCTTACCACTTACTTCTATCCAACATCCTACTAGAGATTCTAGCCAAGCAATAAGGCCAGAAAAACAAATGAAAGTTGTCTACATTAGAAAGGAAGGGAAAGAAATACTTTTAGTCATCTATGACATGATCATTATATAGAAAATTCTATGAAGTCTGGAAAAAAGGTAGTAGAGCTAAGAAGTGAGTTTAGCAAGATTGTAGGATACAAGATTGATATAAAAATCAATCTTTCTGAATATCTGCCTTTCTAAATATCTGAAAGGCAATCAAAAATTCATGTTAAACAATACCATTTATAATAGAATAAAAAATATTGAATATGTACCAATAAAACTTACAAGATGAAAGGATTACAAAAGGGTATGAGGAAAATTTGGGAATAATTTTGTTCATTATCTTTATTGTGGTGCTGTTTTCAGGATATTCATGTTAAAATTATTCACTTTAGTTTAATTTATTGCATATCAATTGTATTTTTAAGTTGATTAAAAATTGCATTATAATAAAACTGTGATGAATGTACTTTTATTCTTTCCTGGAAAAAATAACTTGTCCTATCTAAATGTTAAATAGTAGGCAGAGTTATATTTAAGGCATTTTACAATGAAAGTAGAAATATGATCTATTGTTTCCTATTACATTTATCCATGGACCCTTTTATTGTATGTTGTTCTCCTATTTGAAGAGATAATCTCATTTTCCAATTCCAGCTTGAAACAACTTAATAGATCAGTTCAATAAACTATAGTATATTCACTCCATAAAATAAAACACGACTCTTCAGAAGAATCAACTAGGTTTACATTTATAGACCTGGAAGGAGATCCATAATGTAATATTAAAGTAAAAGAAAATTTAAGGATAACAAATTGGGATCCCATTTTTGTAAAAGCAAGGAATAATAAACCATTTATAAATGATAAATTAATGTATATATTTATGTGATAATGGAGAGGGGTGGGAAAATATTTACATCAGCTATCAATATACCTTGCTGGTGATGGGAATGAAGAAGGATCATTTTTTCCCCCGTTATTTCTCTAGTTATAATGGATGACTATTACTTTTCTTCCTTTTTCTTTTGGAGACAGTCTTGCTCTGTCCCCAGGCTGGAATGCAGTGGTGCGATCTCGGCTCATTGCAGATTTCACCTCCCAGGTTCAAGCAGTTCTCTGCCTCAGCCTCCGGAATCACTGGGATTACAGGGGACCCTCGCCACACCCGGCTAATTTTTTTTTGTATTTCTAGTAGAGATGGAGTTTCACCATCTTGGCCAGGCTGGTCTTGAACTCCTGACCTTGGTGATCCACCTGCCTAGGCCTCCCAAAGTGCAGGGATTACAGGCATGAGCCACTGCGGCCGGCCGACTATTACCTTTATAAAAACAGTCAATCAATAACTTTAAAAAATTAAGCAATTTAATAATTTTTCTAGTGAGATACCCATGGACTATAAAGCCATTATTCTGATTTGGTCTTTAGGTATATCTGCATAAATCATTACTTAAATATAACACTTTAAATGTAACTACTATATATTAATTCAGTGGATTTTAATATGAATGTTATACTATATATCTTAATAATATATACTTCTTACTCTTCCCACACATACAAGCTAGATATACTAGAGACATGACCTTAGACAGTCTTTAGTTTCTTCGTAAGTTTATTTTTCAGATTTAAATAAACTGATCCATACTAAAGTACTGAGAAAAGTGACCAGTGCTTAATTAACATTCAATACATTCTATTTATTATTACTAAATGATCATTTATTCTTTTTTTATACGACTTAGTAACAAATTTCAACAGATTGTGTTTCCCAAAAATGGTTTAAATAATATTTCTTCACTCAACGTTCTTCTGCAATCAGATACTACTTCTATTCCATCAAGAGGTGGACTGTGGCTGTCTAGCATAACTGCTTTGACTATTAGAATACAGTGGAAGCAAGATACTCTGCCAGTTCTAAGCAGAACTCTTAAGTGATTTTAGCTTTCATTTCCTGTCCTGTGAAATGCTTGCTTTTGGGACAATATCTCTTGGAATGCAGCTGCCATTCTCTGAGAATTTGAAGCCGTAGGGAAGACCATATGTAGATGCTCGAGTTGACAAACCCAGCTGAGCTCTAAGTTGACAGCCATCACGGTCACAGACCACATGAGTTAGGCCTCATGGCTGTTTAACTCAGTTGTACCTTCTGATGACTGTAGGCCAACTACCATCTGACTGCAACTGCCTAAGACACTCTAAGTGGGGATTATCCACCTGAGCCTAGGAAATCTTCAGAACTATGAGAGATAATGATAAGTTGTTGTTTTAAGCCACTTAACACAAATTGTGCCACAATTTTCTTATCAAATATCATACTTTTATTAAATATATTTTAACATTTTTAATACAGCATGCTGTTTTCAAGTACTTAAGATTATCATATGGCTGCAAAGCCTATGAAATATTTATTTAAAAATTAATTTGTTGAGCTATTTAAGGGTAACATTTCATCTACCAACTTTGGAAACCAACCATTTAACTTGGCATAGACTAGCATTCTTTAGCATAATGTTTTGAACAGAACAGACCTGTCTTTTACACATTCTCATTCCTTAGTTCATAAATATGTAAAAATTTTATCTTCTTAATAAAAAATGTGTATCCATTAGGCATTATGTTACCTTGAAATTAACAATCTGAAAGTCACCAACTACTGGGAGGGTTTCAATAAAAGTAATTTGAGAATGAGGAGGTTTAAGTCATTCTTCAATTTCTCTTGTAATATAGTTGACTTGTTAATTTATAATTCTGATCCCATCCTAGACAAGGGTACATATTTCATTTTATAAACTTCTTCATGTCATAGATCTTGGAGCTCAAAGAGAACATATACATCATCTAAGGCTTAAGAAGGTAGAAAGTGCATAAAACAAAGCTCTGGACCAGTACTCTGAAAAACTGGATTGCAGCTCTAGTTGTGTGGCTAGGTTTGGTCATGTCACCCTTTAATTTTATGTTCTTCCTTTATGGACAGATATTAGCTCTTCGTTAAGGTCTTTTCTACTCTAGTTGTTGAGAAAGCAAGTCATTTTTATTATCAGTCCTGTCCTCTTTTCCTGCAGTGCCTCTTCTGTCCCTAACTTTTGAGAAGAGGCCAAGTTATGCTGTATGGAGTGAACTGATCGTCAGCTTAGCTCCCATATGCCAGGCATCTTCAGATGCTAATCATATGTGACTACAACTTTGAGAGGCATATTGTAAAGTTAGAAATTCACAGATTTAGGAAGATGGTTTCTGATCGATTTTAGTTAATTTATATACATACACAATAATTCATTATATTATCTAGAATTTTTCCAATATTATATTTTCTTGATTGACACACGTGAGAACATAGAAATTGACCCAAATAATATAATAGGATGACTAAAAATGCAGATATTCACACGTTTAGTTTTTTTATTTTTTTGCAGCTGTTATAGGTAGGCATAACCTTTACTTTGAGCCAACCATGAAAAACAAGGTGATAATCTTACTTGTCCACTCATAAAGCTGTGACAAATACTTCAGGACAATGCTGCTATCCACATTGCATAATGCTCAGGAATGAATAGGTAAGATGGACATAAAATCCAAACTTTGATAGAAGTCTTTTCCCAAATATAACTACAGCAACAATTTTGACAGCATTTTAACTAAGCTTACTCTTTATTCAATCTTTTTATTTTAAAAATTTAAAAGATAAAAATATACAAAGATGGTCACATGTGGTGGCTCATGCCTGTAATCCCAGCACTTTGGGAGTCTGAGGTGGTGGATCACCTGAGGTCAGGAGTTTGAGACCAGCGTGGCCAACATGGTGAAACCCTCTCTTTCTTTCTGACACATAAAGATTAAACATCTTCCCTATGGGGAAACTAAGGGCTGGTGCCTTAAGTAAGTCTTGTTAGAGTCTGACCAATTTCCTTGAATTGCCCAAACTTTTGTGCAATCTCCCGCAGGGAGACACAAAGAGTTCGTCCTGGGGCCATCAGGGTGATGGTCCCATATGAGCCAGAAGGCCTTTCTAGCCTCCAGTTCTGCATTTACAGAGTTTTAGCGTTTGAGTCTCCTTTATTAAGTGATATAAGGGAGGAGCTACTTCACCATACCCAGGTATCCACAGCCTGCAGAATCCTGTAATGCCTATGAATCCCCTCAGTTTGCTTAAGGGTTTTGGGGAGGGGAAAGGAAGAGATGGGCTTAATTCTTTCTTTGCCCAGTGCCCTGTCCCCTCTGACAAGACCAGACCTAGGTATTTCACTGAAGTCTGACAGAGATGAGTTTTAAATTTTGAAACCTTATATCCTCTGTTAACCAGAAAAATTAAGAAGAGCTTTACTGCTCTCCTGAGAGATTTCTTCAGTTGGAGCACAAAGGAGAATATCATCTACATTTTGAAAAACTTTAACCTGAGAATAAAGAGATGTGGAGAGGTCTCTTGACAATGCCTTCCCAAACAAGCGGGGGCTGTCTCAAAATTCCTGAGGCAACATTGTTCAGATTAACTGGGTGGTTTTGTTAGAGGGATCCTCAAATGCAAACAAATACTGGGAGTCGAGGTGTAACAGTATGCAGAAGGCATCCTTAGGTCCAGGATTGAACCATTTAGTTTCCTCAGGCATTTGAGCTAGCAGTATATACGAATTGGGACCCATCAACTGAACTGGAACCACACTAATGAACCTCACTAATGAGGTTGAGGCCCTGAACTAGTCTCCATTCCCCATTGGGTTTTTGTACCCCCAATATCAGGGTATTACAAGGGCTATTGAAAGGTTTGGGGAGGCCTTGCAACCTTAAGTTATTCATGATGGCTTCCAGTCCCTTCCTAATTTCTGGTTTGAGGGTATATTGTTTCTGGCTAGGAAAGGAGATGGGATCCTTAAAGTGGACCCAGACCAGTATGGCAGTTGTGGCCTGACCAATTTCCCCTTGAATTGCCCAAAGTTCTGGGCAATCTCCCCCAAGGGGAGACAAAGAGTTTATCCTGGGGCCATCAGGGTGGTGGACCCATATGGGCCAGAATATTCCTGTGCAACAGAGAAGTTGGGCTTTCAGGCATATTTAGAAAGGCATGGGTAAACAAGAGGTTTCTCCAGCTACAACTTACAAGTTGGGAACAATATTGGGTTAAAGGCCTCCTTGAGACACCCTTCATGGTCATGCTAAGAGAGGAAAGGAGAACCGAGAGACCAGCTCTGGTGTCCAGAAGGAGGTCTACTTTCCTTCCTTCGATTTTCAGAATTACTCGGGGCTCCTGGATGGTAATGGTGGTCTGGACCACTGCAGCTGGGGAGAGGGGCCACAGGACCCACTAGTTCTGCTGGACCATTTGGGAGATTGGCTCTGGACCCAGTGAGCAGTGTTCCTGGGGACAGTCCACCTTTCAGTGGTCCCTGTTGCAGATTGGACAGGATTGAGGTGGCTTCCTCATGCTGCTTGGGCAGTCCTTTCTAAAATGCCCTGGCTTACCACATCTGTAACAGTTAACAGGTGCACCTCAGGAATTCTGGAGTTTGTGTACTTGCATGGTGGCCATTAAAGCCTCCATCTCTTTCCTGTGTTTCCTCTGTCTCTCCTGGGCCTCCCTATTTGTGTTATAAAAGACCGAGGTGGCCACTTTCAGGAGGTTCTCTAAAATACTATCTGGCCCCAGGGCGTGCTTCTGCAGGTTTGTACTGATATCAGAGGCTGCCTGAGTAATAAATTTGTCCTTTAGGATTAGTTGTCCCTCAACTGAATCAGGAGACAGAGACATGTGCTTTACCAAGGCCTCTCTTAGCCTTCCTAGGAAGGTAGTGGGATTCTCATCAAATACCTGGTCTGTCATAGATAGCTTGGTATAGCTGAGAGGCTTAGTTCTAGTCCTACGCAAGCCCTCCATTATGCACATCTAAAAATGTCTTTTCTTCCATTCTCCTATCTCATCACTGGGATCCCATTTAGGGTCATCCGTTTTTACTGCTTTTCTTCTAGTTGGATAAAGTCTGACCCCTTCCGTGACACTATTTGATACAAAGCTTGTTACGAAATTTCTCTGCTGCTTTCAGAGTGGCCTGCTTTTCAGTGTTAGTCAAGGTTTGAATCAAAAGTAACATAATGTTTTTCCAGGAGAGTTTAAATACTTAGGTTATTCTGGAAAGCCTCTATTTATCTTTCAGGATCATGAGAAAACGTACCAAGATCCCTGATAATTTGCCTTAAGTTCTGTAGAGAGAAGGGGAGCTGACCCTTACTGTGGCCAAATTCACCAGGCATCTGTTGGAGCGGCAACAATGAGACTGGGGCTTGTCTAGGGTGAAGATTTCTAGGAGGGGGCAAGCAAGACAGAGAAATGGGACCTGGAAAAGCAGGGCTGGAGGGAGCTGGCTCCCCTGCTGGGGGTGCCTCTGGGGCTTGTTTCTTTAGTTCCCTGGGATTGGCCCTTGCAGCCTCTCCTGAGATAGCAAATAGGAAGACTGGATCATCCTACACTGTCAGCAAAGGTCTGGATTATACTGCAGGGTAAAAAAGCCTGCACATATGGGGCCTCAGGCCATTTGCCCTCCCATTTACAGAAAAGGTCTAACTGCAAGATGGTATAGAAATGAATGGTTCCTTCCTGAGGCCAAGCCAGTCCTTCCTTCAAATCATAACTGGGCCAAACCTTTTTCCTTCGGAATCTGAGGGTCAAAGCAGTCCCAGTTATTCAGGATACACTCAGGAGTATAGACTGAGGACGATGAAGAGCTGGTTGCCCATTCTGAAAGACAGGGAAATAGGCATTCCTCATGTCCATTCCTTCTTTCAGTGAAAACTTGGGGTGTAAGAGAGAGAGAGAAAATAGGCATCCCTTTTTTCTCTTTTGTTTTTTTTTTTCGTTCCCCGAGACATGGCGACCTTAGACGGTTGCTATCCATAGATGCCTTCGTAGCCTGCAGTCATGAAGCAGGGGCCTAGAGAATAGGAATTATCCACACCAACCTATGCCTCCATACCCACTACTGATGGCAACCCTTGGGTTCCCTGGGTCTTATCCATGCCATGGAGCATGGCCTCCTTCCATGAAGTGGGGGGCGTTTAGTTGGCAGGAATTGGCCCTGCCCATTTATACTGTGCCTGTTGCCTGGCTTTGTATCCTTCAGATCTGTTTTTCCTTTCTAGGGCTTCAACCTGAAGTTTAGAATTGAGTTCAGGACAAAAAGGTGTCTCGGGGGTTAATGGATTCATTTAGATTAAGTCCCAAATGGGTCCTGCCAAACTTGGAGTTATCAGCCAGAGGGACCGCTCCTCTGTTACCTCCCTATCATAAGTAGAGTGCTGAGGTAGGAAAAGAACAGTCTCCACATAGAAAAGGAAAGAAAGAGAGAGAGAAAACAGCTTGATGGGGTGCTGGTGGGAGCATACTCACTGTATGCAAATGGTTCCTTTAATCATTGTGTCCCTTCTCTGGTTTGAACCAAGCTGAACTCCTCAGCCAGGGGAGGAAAGACTCTGTGGGTGTGTAGTGGGAAGGGATGGCAAGTAGGAAATGCTGGGCAGCTGGCTGTGTGGGGTCCCTGGCCCCCAAGATTGCCCTGGGTCCCTGGCGGCAGCCTCAGTTCTCTCCCATCCCCCATGGCCATTGAGCATGGCACATGCATGCTGCAGACACACTCTAGTGCCCCAGCCAGGAGGGGAGGGGGTGAGGAGGGGAGCTGCCACATGCACATGCCTGCCACTGTTGGGGTGGAGGTGGAGATGGTGCCTCTAAGAACAAATGGAAATCACATTGTTCTGAAATGCACATCTGGTTGCTGGGCCAAAAGCTCATTCTATACTTAGTAACATTTCTGCAGTATGCAGCAAACCCCTTAACATTATAAAAGAAGAGAAAGGAGCCATTCTGAACCATGAAAGAAGAAAGGGAAAGATACCATAGAAAAAGCTGGGGGTCTTGGCTGATGCCCTGATGAGTGATTGGGTATTGGGTCCAGTCTTGGGGCCTTCCAGCAACACCAAAGTGTGGCCTCAGCCGGGTGCCTTCAGTTGCCCTGGGACTTCATTCTGGTCCCATGAGATGGCTAAACCTCTCTGAAGGGGAACAGAGATAATGAGCTAACATTCCTTTTGCCCTAAAGAAAGAGAGAGGGCAGGGTTGCATCCTGTCCCCTGAAAGTTGTATATCTCAGAGGAAAGTCCACGGACAGAAAGAAACAGATCTGGCAGATCCAAATTTACTCACACTCCTGATGTATCCTACCTGGGCCCCCAGATGAAGGAGGAAATTTCTCTGACCCCTTCAAGGACAGGAGCTGGGGTGCATGGGTGCTACCTGACCTCTTCTCAGGGGTGAAATCCACTAACTCACTGCCCCACCCCTTCCTGGGAGGGGGAACGCAGGTGAGCAGGTGCAGGAGCTGGGTTAAGTGCTTTTGGGCACTGGCAAGAACCAGCACTGTACTGGCCCCACAGCAGCATCCGGCAGGAAGTGCCTGTGACCCCTGAAGACCCAGAATGAGTGTTACAGTGCCCTTTTAAAAACATATTTAGAAATAATTTATATATAAAGAAAAAATCTTAAAGAAAATTTTTATGTAAACCAGAATAACAAAAGCATTATCTACCAGAATTTATGAGAGGAAGCTAAAGCATTATTAGAGGAAAAAAACTTTAAGAATTTTAATTAGAAAAGCTGAAAATGAGTTATGCATACATCTGTGAAAAAATAAAATCTCTGGACCTCAAACTTACTATGCCAAAGGGAAATTTAAGCTTGGAAACTGAGTCATGCAAAACGCTGGCTTCTCTTTGGTCCCAAACAGCTGTAATTTCACATACTTATCGTATGGAAAATGTAGATTTCCTGAGCATGAGACAAATGCATAATTAACTTTTTCTACTACTCCCTTCTGTCCACATGTAAAATGTAGATTTACTGAGTGCTGGCCAGCTGCAATGGCTCACGTCTGTAATGTCAGCACTTTGGGAGGCTGAGAAGGGAAGATCACTTGAGCCCAGGAGTTTCAGACTAACCTAGTAAACATAGTGAGACTTCGTCTCCAATTAAGAAAAAAGGATTTAGTGAGTGCTAATCAAAGCCTTCCAAGATGTAACCACTTGCTTCGTTGCCTATTTTCCCTCCTTTTTTTCTTCATTTTCTGCTTGCTCTTTCCTCTTAAAATATTGAAGTTTCAAAAACTCTATTTGGAAAAAGCACAAGTCACAGATTCTATTGTAAGATGTGTTTCCTTTTCCTAGGTGCATCCTCAGCCTTGGCAAAATAAACCTCTAAACACTTGAGGTTTACCTCAGTCACTTTTTGGTTTACACATCTTAAGAAGTGAGAAAATAAAGAGCTAAATAATTGCCAAGAAAATGGAAGGAAATAAATAATGAAAATAAGAGCAGATATTAATGAAATGGAAAAGAAACATAAAATAGAAAGGACCAACAAAACAAAAAATTAAATCTTTGTTAGATTAACAAAATCAATAAACTTCTGTCAAGTACAATCAGAAAAAAAAAGAAAAAAGGCAAACAGTATCAGAAATGAAAAAGTGGACATACCTTCAGATACTGCAGATATTAAAATGATGAAGACATTTAAAGCAATTTATTTCAATGCATTGAAAGCTTAAAAGAAAGGAACAAATTTTTAGAAAAATATTATTACCAATTGAGTCAAGAAGATATATAAAACCTGAATATCTTATGTCCATTAAAATTGGTATAATATTGTGGAATAAATATTTGTTTTTCATTGGTCTAATCTCCTAAAATCCTGGAATGTCCAAATTATGTCTTTTTGTATGTTAATGATTGATTGATGGCTGACCTTTCCTGGGCAGCTTCAGGATGAGAGCTTCTCACCAGAAAGACCAAGGCATAATTAGAAGATTGGAATGTTTCAGCGTCAATCATGTCTACATAATGAAGCATCCATAAAAACTCAACTGGAATGTGATTCAGAGAGCTTGCAGATAGCCAAACACATGGGGGCTTACACATATACATGCTGGGAGGGTGGAGCACCCCAACTGCATGGTAACAGAAGCTCCTGGGATTGGGACTTTCCAGACCTGCCACTGTGTCATATTTCTTTGTCTGGCTATTTGTTTGTATCTAAAATATTTTTTGTAAGAAACTGGTAAATATTAAATATTTCCCTGAGTTCTGGGCAGATAGCATCAGAACTGAATTGAATTAAAGGATATTAACTGATGCCCACGCAGAGCTGATAGCTTGCTTGCTGGTAGGGAGAAATACCCATATATCCAGTGTCAGAAATGTGCTATGAGAGTAAAGAGAAACTGAGGTTTTTTTGCTCATCAGCTGAAATTGGCAAATGATGGTGTATGAGCTAAATCTGCACTGTGGTCAGTTTTTGTATAACCTGCAAGCTAAGAATGGTTTTTACATGTTTGAAATTTATAAAAGGAAAACAAAACAACAAAAGAATATATCACAGAGTCTGCATGTGGCCCACAGACTCTAAAATATTTACTATCTCGACCTTTATAATGGAAGAAAAAGTTTGGTGATCTTTGCATTAAAACAATTTAATCACTATTTAAAAATCCTTCAAGGGAAACTAGGCCCATGTGATGTTAGGGGTGAGTTCTATCAGATATTCAAAGGACAAACAATTCCAGTGTCACACAAATTTTTCTATACTATAGAAAAAGACCATTACCCAACTCACATTAGAAATTAGTGTAAATTTAATAACAAAACCTGGCAAGGATAGAATGAGAATAGTTGTGGGACATTTGTACTTGTGTACACAGATGGAAAGCCTTAAAATATTTTTAGCAAATCTAATCATCAATATATAAAATGTATAATAAATATAACAGAAAAAGTACATCTCAACCCTTTCCCATTGGTTGGGTCAAAAGAGCATATCATATGCTCAAGAATAAGAATGCCTGTTTCCAAGCCTGTAGGGTTTTTATAAACAGAAATGAAGAGGGTAGTCTAAATCCCTATTGCTCTGCACTCTCCTAAACTCAGCCTTACCATCACTATATATCTGCTGATTATGAGAAACAATATGATTATCCTTGCTATATTTTTCTGTGTTCGTTTTACAAAAAACACCATATTCTTTTGTCATCCCCATCTGTTCTTCTCTCTTCCCATTCATCTGAACATTCTATTCTCTTCCTCTCCCACTTTTCTTTAACACCTGAAATCTTTCCACTGGGTGTTCTGGAGCTAACATTGAGTCATTGGCTAACTTCCTTATGTGCTCAACCTTTTGCTTAAATCCTTACTTCACTTTCTTGCTATTGTGGAAACCTGACTTTCACCAGAGGATATTGCTGCCAATACTGCCTTCTCAATCTCAAGTGGTGGATTATTCTCTCTCCATACTTCTCCCTACTCTGAGGATTGAACCTTGAGATTCAATGATGTTCCAGGTCATTCTTTTTCTCTTCTCTTAAGCCTCCACTCAAATTTTGCATTTCAGATTATCAGTTAACATAACTCCCCCATTTTGCAGTTATTTACTGAGACTGGTTCATTCTTCCCCATTCCTTAAAATTTTAGCTCCTGGCTATGTCTTACTCTCTCCAACACGATTACTATCTTAATTATTAGAGATTTCAACACACATAGGTAATCCCTTTATAGATCCACGTGTAAGTCCATTATATCATCCTTATGCCTTTGCATCCTGATAGCTTAGCTCCCACTTACAGAGAGAACATACGATGTTTGGTTTTCCATTCCTGAATTACTTGACCTAGAATAATGGTCTTTAACTACATCCAAGTTGCTGCAAATGCCACTGTTTTGTTTCTTTTTACGGCTTAGAAATACTCCATGGGGTGTGTGTGTGTGTGTGTGTGTATACACACATTTTCTTATTTTCTTTATCTACTTGTTGGTTGATGGGCATTTAGGCTGGTTTCATATTTTTGCAATTTCAAGTTGTGATGCTATAAATGTGTGTGCAAGTGTCTTTTTCATATAATGACTTATTTTCCTCTGGGTAGATACTCAGTAGTGAGATTACTGAATCAAATGTTAGTTCTACTTCTAATTCTTTAAGGAATCACAATACTGTTTTCCATAGTGGTTGTACTAGTTTACAGTCTCACTAGCAGTGTAAAAATATTCCCTTTCACCATATCCACACCAACATCAATTTTAAAAAATTTTTAAATTGTGGTACTTCTTGCAGGAGTAAGGTTGTATCACATTGTAGTTTTGATTTGCATTTTCCTGATAATTAGTGATGTTGAGCATTTTTTCATGTTTGTTGGTTATTTGTATATCTTCTTTTGAGAACTGTCTATTCATGTCTTTAGCCAAGTTTTTGATGGGATTGTTTGTTTTTTTTCTTGCTGAGTTATTTGTAGATTATGGATATTAGCCCTTTGTCAGATGCATAATTTGTGAAGATTTTCTTCTACTCTGTGGATTGTCTGTTTACTCTGAAGACCATTTCTTATGCTGTTCAGAAGCTTTTCCGTTTACTTTAGTCTGATCTATTTATCATTGTGTTGTACTTGCTTTTGGTTTCTTGGTCATGAACTTTTTACTTAAGCCAGTATCTAGAAGAGTTTTTCTGATATTATCTTCCAGAATTTTTACAGTTTCAGGTCTTAGATTTAACTATATGACCCACCTCGAGTTGATTTTTGTAAAAGGTGAGACATGAGGATTCAGTTTCATTTTTCTACATAGGATGTGTTTTCATTTGTTTGTGTTATCTATGATTTCTGTCAGCAGTGTTTTATAGATTCCCATGTAGAGATCTTTTAACTCTTTGGTTAGGTATAGTCCTAAGTATTTTATTTTATTTTTGCAGCTGTTGTAAAAGGGGTTGATTTCTTGATTTGATTCTCAGCTTGGTTGCTGTTGGTATTTAGGAGTGCTACTGATTTGTGTACATTGATATTGTATTCCGAAGCTTTACTGAATTTATTTATCATATTGTGGAGGTTTTTGCATGAGTCTTACGGTTTTTTAGGTATACAATCATATTAGTGGCAAACAGTCACAGTTTGACTTCCTTATTATCAACTTGGATAGTTCTTATTTCTTTCACTTGTCTGATTTCTCTGGCTAGGAATTCCAGTACTATGTTGAATACAAGTGGTGAGAGTGGGCATTTTTATTTTGTTCCAGTTCTCAGGGGGAGTGCTTTCAACTCTTCCCCATTCAGTATAATGTTGGCTGTGGGTTTGTCATAGATGGCTTTTATTACCTTAAGGTATATATCATCCATGCTGATTTTGCTGAGGGTTTTAATCATAAAGGGATGCTGAATTTTGTCAAGTGCATTTTCTGTATTTACTGAGATGATCATGTTAACTTTTGTTTTTAATTCTGTTTATGTGGTGTATCACATTTATTGATTTGTGTATGGTAAGCCAATCCTACATCCCAGGTATGAAATCCATTTGAACTTGGTGTATTCTCTTTTTGATATACTTACTGTTAATACTACCTTCATAGAATGATTTAGGGAGGATTCCTTCTGTGTCTTTTGGAATATTTTCAGTAGGATTGGTACCAATTCTTCTTTGAATGTCTGATAGAATTCAGCTGTGAATCCATCTGATCTTGGACTTTTTTTGGCAATATTTTTACTACCATTTCAATCTTGCTACTTGTTATTGATCTGTTCAGAGTTTTTATTTCTTCTTAGTTTAATCTAAGAGGGGTGTATTGTTTCCAGGAATTTGTCCATATCCTCTAGGTTTTCTAGTTTGTGTGCATAAAGTTGTTCATAGTAACCTTGAATGATCTTTTGTATGTCTGTGGTATCAGTCATAATATCTCCAATTTCATTTCTATTTAAGCTGATTTGGATCTTCTCTCTTCTTTTCTGGTTAATCTCACTAATGGTATATCAATTTTATTTATCTTTTCAAGGAACTAGCTTTTTGTTTTACTTATCTTTTGTATTTTTTTTTTTGGTTTCAATTTCATTTAGTTCTGCTCTGATCTTGGTTATTTCTTTTTTTGTGCTGCATTTGGGTTTGGCTTTTCTTGTTTCTCTAGTTCCTTGAGGTGTGACCTTAGATTGTCTATTTGTGCTCTTTCAGACTTTTTGATGTAGGCATTTAATGCTATGAATTTTTCTCTTAGCACTGCTTTTGCTGTATTTTAGAGATTTTCATCAGTTGTGTCACTATTATTGTTCAGCTCAAAGAATTTTTAAATTTCCATCTTGATTTCATTGTTGACCCAAGGATCATTTAGGAGCAGATTTAATTAATTAGTTTTATCAGGCTATAAGCTTGCTTGCTGACATTTCCCCAATTCAACTGACTGCCTTCCCTTCCCTAAGCACTTGTGTGAGATAAGGTCAGGAATAGCTTTCCTGTGACTCTATCTGAGGACCAGGAGTACCTACAGGGCTCTTCCAACTGCTTCTTCTACTATTATATTTTTCTCAGCTCCCTAAATCTGCTTCAGCTCTAGGTAACCTTAAATCCTTCTCCTGTGATCTGTAATAATTTGTATGTATTTGTATAGTTTTGAGGGTTCCTTTTGTAGTTAATTTCTAATTTTATTTCACTGTGGTCTGAAATAATACTTGACATAATTTAGATTTTCTTAAATTTATTAAGACTTGTATTTTATGGCCTATCATATGGTCTATCTTGAAGAATACTCCATGTGCTGATAAAAATAATGCATATGCTGCAGTGTCCCACCTGTGGGAGTCTGTCCTGCAGACCCTGACTCAATGATGGATGAATAAAGTACACTGACACACAGATATTATGTTTTGCTAGTTCAACTGAGTGTGTCCAGGCAGCTTACAGGCACCCTGGAGAGTGCTGTAAACAGTTGCAACTGCCAGCCCCCACCAGCCAGTGAGACTTGCATTTATTCAGTAAAGTTTAGCTGACAAAGGCTTGAGTCAACACCACTAGGGGTTAAAGATCAAAGGACAGGTTCCAATGCCCAAAGCAAACACCATTAGTGGGTAATATCCCTTGTCGACCTCCCCCTGAGAGGACCATCCAGCTCAAAGGTTAGTTTTGGGACCAAATGAGTAAACAAGCCAGCTAGGTAAACCACTCACATTCCTTTGTATTTGTGCCCTAGTCTCTCTGGCTCCAGCAAAGAGACTCTGGCTGCCTTCAGCCAAGAACTATAGAAAACCTTAGGCCCTCCAAAAGCAATTCAGACTATGTTCTATAACTTTCTCTACTATTTTTCCCTTAATATTTTTGCCACCACCTTGAATGAATTCCCA
This sequence comes from Cacajao melanocephalus, assembly GCA_963573385.1. Classification (NCBI taxonomy): domain Eukaryota; kingdom Metazoa; phylum Chordata; class Mammalia; order Primates; family Pitheciidae; genus Cacajao; species Cacajao melanocephalus. Next base: position 35,331 of record CAUYLG010022013.1, read on the forward strand.
CACTGCAGTTGTTGGGTGGAATGTTTTGTAAATAGCGGTTAAGTTAATTTGTTGTAGGGTGTAGTTTAAGTCCATTGTTTCTTTGTTGACTTTCTGTCTTGATGACCCATGTAGTACTGTCAGTGGAGTATTGAAGTCTCCCAATATTATTGTGTTGCTGTCTATCTCATTTCTTAGGTCTACCAGTAATTGTTTTATAAATTTGGGACCTCCAATGTTAAGTGCATATATATTTAGGATTGGGATATTTTCCTGTTGGTCTAATCTTTTTATCATTATATAGTGTTTCTCTTTGTCTTTTTAAACTGCTGTTGCTTTAAAGTCTGTTTTGTCTGATATAAGAATAGCTAGGTACTCCTGCCCACTTTTGGTGTCCATTTGCATGGAGTATTTTTTTCTATTTCTCTACCTTAAGTTTATGTCTTTATGTGTTATGTGAGTCTCTTGAAAACAGCAAATATTTGGTTGGTGGCTATTTATTCATTTTTCTATTTGTGTCTTTTAAGTGAAGCATTTAGACCATTTACATTCAACGTTATTATTGAGATGTGAGGTACTGTTCTATTTATCATGCTAGTTGTTGCTTGAATACCTTGGTTTTTTTTTTTTTCATTCTGTTATTGTTTTATAGGTCCTATGAGATATATGCTTTAAGGAGATTCTACTTTGGCATATTTTGATATTTTGTTTAAGATTTATAACTTTATTTTAGCATTTTTTTTTGTGGTGCTGGCTTCGTAATAGTGAATTCTCACAGCATTTGTTTGTCTGAAAAAGACTATTTCTCCTTCATTTATGAAGCTTAGTTTTGCTGGATACAAAATTCTTGGCCAATAATTATTTTATTTCAGAAGGCTAAAGATAGAACCCCAATTCCTTCTGGCTTACAAGGTTTCTGCTGAGAAATCTGCTGTTAATCTGACAGGTTTTTTCCTTTATAGGTCACCTGATGCTTTTTCCTCACAGATCTTAAGAGTTTTACTTTCATCCTGACTTTAGATAACCTGAGGACTATGTGCTTAGGTGATGATCTTTTTGCAATGTATTTCCTGGGTGTTCTTTGAGCTTCTTGTGTTTGGATATCTATATTTCCAGCAAGACCAGGGAAGTATCCTTCAATTATTTTTGCAAATAAATTTTCCAAACTTTTAAATTTCTCTTCTTTTTCAGGACTAACAATTATTCTTAATTTTGATCATTTAACATAATCCCATGTTTCTGGAGACTTTATTCATTTAAAAAAAATCATTTTTTCTTTGTCAGATTGGGTTAATTCCAAAGCCTTATCTCAAGTTCTGAAATTCTTTCTTCTAGTTATTCAATTCTATTGTTGAAACTTTCTAGTGTATTTTGCATTTCTCTGAGTGTGTCTTTCATTTCCAGAAATTGTGATTGTCTTTTCTTTATGATATAAATTTATCTGGATACTTTTTCATCCATATTCTGTATTGGTTTTTAAATTTCTTTAAGTTAGTTTTCAACTTTCTCTGGTACCTCCTTGAGTAACTTAATAATTGACTTTCTATATTCTTTTTCTGGGCAATTCAGAGATTTCTTCTTGATTTTAATCCATTGCTGGTGAGCTAGTGTGATCTTTTGGGGGGTGTTATAGAACCTTGTTTTGTCATGTTACCAGAATTACTTTTCTGGTTCCTTCTCACTTGGGTAGGTTTTTTTAGTCAAAAGATCTGGAACTCAAGGGCTGCTGTTCAGTTTTTTTGTCCCATGGGGTGATCCCTTGATATAATGCTCTCCCTTTTCTCTAGGGGTAGGGCTTCCTGAGAGCTAGACTGCAGGGATTGTTATTGCCTTCCTGGGTCTAGCCACTCAGTGGAGCTACAGGGCTTCAGGCTGGTGCTGGGAAGTGTCTATAGAAAGTCCTGTGATGTGATTGGTTTTCAGGTCTCCCAGCCATGGATACCAGCACCTGCTCCAGTGGAAGTGGCAGGGGAGTGAAGTGGACTCTGTGGGAGTCCTTATTTATAGTTTTGTTTAGTGTACTGGTTTTCTCAAATACTGGTTACGCTAGCAGAGAAGTCATCACGTGAACTGACTCAGGACCTCTGGTTGGCCAGGGTGTTGCAGGCAGTGGAATTAGCTGTTGTTTTCTCCTTTTATTGGAGCAGGGTGTTTTGTTATGAATTGCTGTAATGGCTTGAGTTGGTTGGCCTCTAGCCAAGAGGTGGTGTTTCAAGAGAGTGCCGGCTGCAGTAGTAGAAGGGGGATATAATCTTGCCCTACATTGACCAGGATGAACACTTGGGTTTCTCAGGTGATGGCTGGGGCCATATAGCTCCCAAGAGATTATGTCCTTTGTCTGCAGTTACCAGGGCAGGTAGAGAAAAACCATCAAGTGAGGTCAGGGCCTGGAAGGCCTGAGCTCAGACTCTTCTTGGGTGGGGCTTGCTGTGGCCACTATGGGTAATAGGAGGTGGTTCTTAGGTTAATGGAGTTATGTTCCCAGGGGATTATGGCTGCCTCTGCTGTGTCATACAGGTTGCCAGCTAAGAGGGGGAAAGCTTACAGTGACAGGCCTCATCAAGCTCCCACACAGTCAGCAAGGCCAGTCTCACTCTCATGTGTCTCCCCAATGGCACCAAGTTTGTATTCAGGCACCAGTGAAAGAGCAGAGTTGAGATCTTGCTCCAGGCTATAAGCTTCCTTGCTGACCTTTCCCCAGTCCCACTGGCTACCTTCCCTTTCCTAAGCACCTGTGTGAGATAAGGTCAGAAATAGCTTTCCTGTGGCTCTGAGGACCAGGAGTACTTACAGGGCTCTTCCCACTGCTTCTTCTACTTTTATATTTTTCTCAGCTCCCTAAATCTGCTTCAGTTCTAGGTAAGCTTAAATCCTTCTCCTGTGATTTGGATTTTCATGTTTCCCAGTGGGGATGTGTGTTCAAAGGTCAACTTTTCCTCCTCTCACACTTTGGGTACTCAGTTTTTCAGTTGCCTCACAGTGTTTGCAGTGGCAAGCTGCTTCTTTCAAATGGCCTAAGAATTCTTTCAGATTTTTTGGTATGTTCTTGCAGTAGTTCTTGGAGCAAAAGTTCAAGTGTGAGTCTCCAGACACTGTTTTGTCTATCTAAGTGGGAGCTGCACATTAGTCCTGTCTCATATCTGCCATTTTTAGCCATTTCCTCCACTTAGGCTCTTTCTAGAAGAGGAAATCTAAACAACCAATTACCAGACGAAGATTTGTTCCACATCACCAAAATGTCAAAAATCATAATGGTTTTTATAACTTTTGATCCATCAGATTTTGAACTTTAAATGAGTTTCACAATGGCAAGTATTGTCAAGGATGTGGAACAATAAGAATACTCTTCCTGTCCTGATGGTGGCATATATTGGTAAAAACACTGTGGATTCCTGGGCAAGATGGCCAAATAGGAACAGCTCTGGTCTGCAGCTCCCAGCGAGACCAACAACAGAAGGTGGTTGATTTCTGCATTTCTAACTGAGGTACCTGGTTCATCTCATTAGCACTTGTTAGACAGTGGATGCAGCACATGGGGGGGCAAGCAGAGGTAGGGTGGGGCATCACCTCACCGGGGAAGCATTAGGGGTTGGGGAACTCCCTCCCTTAGCCAAGGAAAGCCATGAGGGACTGTTCTGTAAGAGACAGTGCTATCTGGCCAAGATACTATGCTTTTCTCATGGTTTTTGCAACCTACAGACCAGGAGATTCCCTCAGGTGCCTACACCACAAGGACCCTGGGTTTCAAGCACAAAACTGGGTGGCTATTTGGATAGACACTGAGCTAGCTGCAGTTTTTCTTTTTTGTACCCAAGTGACTCCTGGAATACCAGCAAGACAGAACCATTCACTCCCCTGAAAATGGGGTTGAAGCCAGGGAACCAAGTGGTCTTGCTCAGCAGATCCCACCCCCACAGAGCCCAGCAAGCTAAGATCCACTGGCTTGAAATTCACGTACCCAGCACAGCAGTCTGAAGTTGACCTGGAATGCTCAAGCTTGCTGCAGGGAAGGACATCTGGCATTACTAAGGATTCAGTAGGTGATTCTCCCCTCACAGTGTAAACAATGCCACCAGGAAGTTTGGACTGGGCAGAGCCTACCATAGCACTGCAAAGCCACAGTAGCCAGACTACCAGACTGCCTCTCTAGATTCCTCTTCTCTGGGCAGGGCATCTCTGAAAGAAAGGCAGCAGCCTCAGTCAGGGGCTTATAGATAAAACTCCCATCTCCCTGAGACAGAACACCTGGAGGAAGGGGCAGCTGTGCGTGCAGCTTCAGCAGACTTAAATGTTCCTGCCTGCCAGCTCTGAAGAGAGCAGTGGATCTCCCAGCACAGTGCTCAAGCTCTGCTTAGGGACGGACTGCTTCCTCAAGTGGGTCCCTGACCCCTGTGCCTCTTGATGGGGAGACATGAAACCCTCCCAGCAGGGGTCGACAGACATCTCATGCAGGAGAGCTCCAGCTGGCATCAGGCAGGTGCCCCTCTAGGATGAAGCTTCCAGAGGAGGGAGCAGGCAGCAATCCTTGGTGTTCTGCACCCTCCACTGGTGATACCCAGGCAAAAAGGGTCTGGAGTTGATCTCCAGCAAACTCCAGCAGACCCACCAAAGAGGGGCCTGACTGTTAGAAGAAAAACTAACAAACAGAAAGCAAGAGCATTGACATCAACAAAAAGGATGACCATGAAAAAACTCCATCTGAAGGTCACCAACAGCAAAGATCAAAGGTAGATGAATACATGAAGATGAGGAAAAACCAGCACAAAAAGACTGAAAATTCCAAAACCCGGAATGCCTCTTCTCCTCCAAAGGATCACAACTCCTCGCCAGCAAGGGAAGAAAACTGGACTAAGAATGAGTTTAATGAATTGACAGAATTAGGCTTCAGAAGATGAATGATAACAAACTCCTCTGAGCTAAAGGAGCATGCTCTAAACCAATGCAAGGAAGCTAAGAATCTTGTTAAAAGGCTAGAGGAATTGCTAACTAGAGTAACCAGTTTAGAGAAGAACATTAATGACCTGATGGAGTTGAAAAAGACAGTATGAGAACTTCATGAAGCATATACAAGTGTCAATAGCTGAATTGATCAAGCAGAAGAAAGTATATCAGAGACTGAAGATCAACTTAATGAAATAAAGTGTGAAGACAAGATTAGAAAAAAAAGAATGAAAAGGAACAAACAAAGCCTCCAAAAATATGGGACTATGTGAAAAGACCAAACCTACATTTCATTGGTGTACCTCAAAGTGATGAGGAGAATGGAACCAAGTTGGAAAATATACTTCAGGATATTATCCAGTAGAACCTCCCCAACCTAGCAAGACAGGCCAACATTCAAATTCAGGAAATACAGAGAACATCACTAAGATACTCCTTGAGAAGAGCAACCCCAAGACACATAATTGTCAGCTTCATCAAGGTTGAAATGAAGGAAAAAATGTTAAGGGCAGTAGAGATAAAGGTCAGGTTACCCACAAACGGAAGGCCATCAGGATAACAGTGGATTGCTCTACAGAAACTCTATAAGCCAGAAGAGTGGGGGACAATATTCAACATTGTTAAAGAAAAGAATTTTCAACCCAGAATTTCATATTCAGCTAAACTAAGCTTTATAAATAAAGGAGAAATAAAATTATTTACAGACAAGCAAATGCTGAGGGATTTTGTCACCACCAAGCCTGCCTTACAAGAGCTCTTGAAGGAAGCACTAAATATAGGAAGGAAAATTTTGTACCAGCCACTGCAAAAACAAACTAAAATGTGTCATCAACACTATGAATAAACTGCATCAATTATGGGCAAAATAACCAGCTAGCATCATAATGACAGGATTGAATTCACGCGTAACAATATCAACCTTAAATGTAAATAGACTAAATGCCCTAATTAAAATGCATAGACTGGCAAATTGTTTAAAGAGTCAAGACCCATCACTGTGCTGTATTCAGGAGGCCCATCTCACATGCAAAGACACACATAGGTTCAAAATAAAGAGATAGAGGAATATTTCCCAAGCAAATGGAAAGCAAAAAAAAGCAGGGATTGCAATCTTAGTCTCTGGTGAAACAGACTTTAAACCAATGAAGATCAAAAAAGACAAAGAAGGGCATTACATAATGGTAAAAGGATCAATGCAACAAGAAGAGTTAACTATTATAAATAAATGCTATATATTTATATATAACATACATATATGCACACCCAATATAGGAGCACCCAGATTCATAAAGCAAGTTTTTAGAGACTACAAAGAGACTTAGAATCCCAAACAATAATAATGGGAGACTTTAACACCCCACTATCAATATTAGACAGATCAATGAGACAGAAAATTAACAAGGATATTCAGAACTTGAACTCAGCTCTGGACCAAGTGGACCTAATAGACATCTACAGCATTCTCCACCTCAAATCAACAGAATGTATACTCTTCTCAGCACTACGTAGCACTTATTGTAAAATTGACCACATAATTGGAAGTAAAACACTCTTCAGCAAATGCAAAATAATGGAAATCATAACAAACAGTCTTTCAGACCACAGTGAAATCAAATTAGAAATCAGAATTAAGAAACTGACTCAAAACTGTACAACTACATGGAAATTGAACAACCTGCTCCTGAATGACTACTGAGTAAATAACAAAATAAAGGCACAAATAAATAAGTTTTTTTGAAACCAATGAGAACAAAGACACAACATACCAGAATTTCTAGGACACAGCTAAAGTACTGTTTAGAGGAAAATTTATAGCAGTAAGTGCCCACAAGAGAAAGCAGGAAAGATCTAAAATTGACATCCTAACAACAAAATTAAAGGAACTAGAGAAACAAGAGCAAACAAATTCAAAAGCTAGCAGAAGACAAGAAATAGCTAAGATCAGAGCAGAACTGAAGGAGATAGAGACATGAAAAACCCTTCAAAAAAATCAATGAATCCAGGAGCTGGTTTTTTGAAAAGATCAACAAAATAGATAGAGTGCTAGCCAGACTAATAAAGAAGAAAAGGGACAAGAATCAAATGGACACAATAAAAAAATGATAAAGGGGATGTCAGCACTGATCCCTCAGAAATAGAAACTACCATCAGAGAATACTTTAAATGCCTCTACACAAATAAACTAGAAAATATAGAAGAAATGGATAAATTCCTGGACACATACACACTCCCAAGACTAAATCAGGAAGACGTTGAATCCCTGAATAGACCGATAACAAGTTCTGAAATTGAAGCAGTAATTAATAGGCTACCAAGCAAAAAAAGCCCAGGACAAGATGGATTCGTGGCCAAATTCTACCAGAGGTACAAAGAGGAGCTGGTACCGTTCCTACTGAAACAATTTCAAACAATAGAAGAAGAGGGACTCCTCCCTAACTTATTTTATGAGGCCAGCATCATCCTGATACCAAAACCTGGCAGTGACACAAAAAAAGAAAATTTCAGGCCAATATCCCCAATGAACATCGATGCAAAAATCCTCTATTAAATACTGGCAAACTGAAAGAAGCAGCACATTAATAAGCTTATCCACCACGATCAAGTTGGCTTCATCCGTGGGATGCAAGGCTGATTCAGCATACACAAATCAATAAATGTAATCCATCACATAAACAGAAGCAATGACAAAAACCACATGATTTTCTCAATAGATGCAGAAAAGGCTTTCGATAAAATTCAACACCCCTTTATGCTAAAAATAGTCAATAAACTAGGTATTGATGGAACATATCTCAAAATAATAAGAGCTATTTATGACAAACCCACAGCCAATGTACTGAATGGGCAAAAGCTGGAAGCATTCCCTTCGAAAATTGGTAAAAGGCAAGGATGCCCTCTCTCACCACTCCTAATATAGTATTGGAAGTTCTGTCCAGAGCAATCAGGCAAGAAAAAGAAATAAAGGGTAGTCAAATAAAAAGGGAGGAAGTCAAATGTCTGTTTGCAAATGGCATGATTATATATTTAGAAAACTCCATCATCTCAGCCCCAGATCTCCTTAAGCTGATAAGCAAATTCAGCAAAGGCTCAGGATACAAAATTAATGTGCAAAAATCACAAACATTCCTATACACCAGTAATAGACAAACAAAGAGCCAAACATGAACAAACTCCCATTCACAACTGCTACAAAAAGAGAATAAAATACCTAGGAATACAACTGACAAGGGATGTGAAGGATCTCTTAAAGGAGAACTATAAACCACTGCTCAAAGATATAAGAGCAGACACAAACAAATAGAAAGACATTCCATGCTCATGGATAGGAAGAATTGATATCATGAAAATGGCTCTACTGCCCAAAGTAATTTGTAGATTCAATGCTATCCCCATCAAGCTACCGTTGACTTTCTTCACAGAATTAGAAAAAACTACTTTAAATTTCATATGGAACCAAAAAAGAGCCTGTATAGCCAAGACAATCCTAAGCAATAAGAACAAAGCTGGAGGCATCAGGCTACTTGACTTCAAACTATACTACAAGGCTACTATAATCAAAACAGCATGGTACTGGTGCCAAAACAGACATATAGACCAATGAAACAGAACAGAGGCCTCAGAAATAACACTACACATCTACAACCATCTGATCTTTAACAAACCTGACAAAAGCAAGCAATGGGGAAAGGATACCCTATTTAATAAACAGTGTTGGGAAAACTGGCTAGCCATATGCAGAAAACTGAAACTGGACCCTTTCCTTACACTTTATACAAAAAGCAACTCAAGATGGATTAAAGCTTTAAATATCAGACTCAAAACCATAAAAACCCTAGAAGAAAATCTAGGCAATATCTTTGAGAACATAGGTATGGGCAAAACTTCATGACTAAAACACCAAAAGCAATGGCAACAAGAGCCAAAACTGACAAATGAGATCTAATTTAACTAAAGAGCATCTGCACAGCAAAAGAAACTATCCTCAGACTGAACAGGAAATATACAGAATGAGAGAAAATTTTTGCAATCTGTCCATCTGACAAAGGGCTAATATCCAGAATCTACAAAAAACTTAAACAAATTTATAAGAAAAAAAAACCCATCAAAAAGTGGGCAAAGAAAATGAACAGACACTTTTCAAAAGAAGATATTTAGGAGGCCAACAAACATATGAAAAAAAGCTTATCATTACTAGTCATTAGAGAAATGTAAATAAAAACCACAATGAGAAACCATGTCACGCCAGTTAGAATGGGGATTATTGAAGTCAGGAAACAACAGATGCTGGAGAGGATGTGGAGAAATAGGAATGCTTTTACACTGTTACTGGTAGTGTACATTAGTTCAACCATTGTGAAAGACAGTATGGCTTTTCCTCTAAACTCTAGAACTAAAAATACCATTTGACCCAGCAGTCCCATTACTGGGTATATACCCAAAGGATTATAAATCATTCTACTATAAAGACACATGCACATGTATGTTTATTGCAGTAGTGTTCACAATAACAAAGACTTGGAATCAGCCCAAATGTCCATCAATGTTAGACTGAATAAAGAGAATATATCACATACATACCATGGAATACTATGCAGCCATAAAAAGGATGAGTTTATATCCTTTGCAGGGACATGGATGAAGCTGGCAACCATCATTCTCAGCAAACTAACACAGGAACAGAAAATCAAACACAGCATGTCCTAACTCATAAGTGGGAGTTGAACAATGAGAACATAGGGGCTCAGTGGGAGTGGGAAGATCACACGTTGTAGGGTGGGGAGCAAGGGAAGGGATAGCATTAGGAGAAATACCTAACGTAGATGATGGGTTGATGGGTGCAGCAAACCACCATGGCACATGTATACCTATGTAACAACCCTGCAAGTTCTGTGCAGGTATCCCAGAACTTAAAGTATTAAAACAACCGAAAACACTGTTGAAAAAAGTTTGACATTAACTAGAAGAATTGTACAGTTTTATAAAGCATTTTACTATAAACATTAAGGAACGCCCAAGCTGCACCTTCAATAATTTGCTTAGACATTTCCTCTGCTAAATATCTAAATTTCATTGCTTGTAAATTTTACTTTCCACAACACACTAGAACATAAACACAATTCAGCCAAATTATTTGCTACTGTCTAAGGAGGATCACCTTTCCTCCTGTTTCAATTAATATGTTCCTCATCCATTTGAGACCTCACCGAAATGGTCTTTAACATTCCTATTTCTACCAACATTCTTTTCATGATGATTTTTGTATTTTCTAAGAATATGGAGCCTTTGTCTCCAGTCCTCTTCTTTTTAAATTCTCAGCAGTATAATCAGTAACAATGATATTTCTATGAACAGTCCCTTTATGACAATATCAACTTTTTTGAGCTTGCATCTCAAAACTCCTTCAGCCTATAACTATTACTCAGTTCCAAAGTCACTTCCACATTTTTGATATTTGTTATAGCAGCACCCTACTTCATAGTACGAAAATCTGTCTTTGTCTTCTGGTGAAATGCCATGGACTGGATGGCCTAAACAACAGGAATTTATTTTCTTATGGTTCTGGAGGCTAAACTCTAAGATAAAATTCTGGCAGGGTTAGGTTTCTGGTGAGAGCTCTCTTCCTGGCTTGCAGATGGCTGACTTCTTACTGTTTCCTCACATGGTAGAGAGAGAGAGAGAGAGGGAGAACGAAAACTCTGCTGACTATCCTTGTAAGAACATTCATCCTGCTGGATCAGGGCCCCACCCTTATGATCTCATTTGACTTTATCTCCTTATAGGACCTACCTTCAAATACAGTCACACTGGGATTAGAGCTTCAAGATATGAATTTTGGGTGGGACACAATTCAGTCCACAGCAGGTCCTGAGGCTGGAACATCTCTGGTACCATTGAGGAAACCAAGTTGCCTGTGTGACTGAAGTGGAGCAAATGAGAAGAAAACATTAAGAGATGAAATCAGAAAGATGATTGAGGCAGATTGTTAGGGCTTTAAATGTCATTGCAAGGACATTGGCTTTTATTATGGAAGAAATGAGTAGCAGTGGAGTGACATGGTCTAAATTACATTTTAACAGTGAAAAGCCAGTTGCTAAGTAGACTGTGGAGAAGCAAGAAGGAAACAGTGTGAGCAGATAAGGAGGTATTATAATAATGCAGATGAGAGAAAATTGTTGCTTGAACCAGGGGTAGAGCAGTGTTGGTGGTATTAAATGATCAGATTCCAGGTGTCTTTTGAAACCAGTCAACTGAATTTGCTGAAGGGTTGGATGGGGATGTATGTGAGAGATAGGGAAATCAAAAATTACTACAGATTTTATAGCAAAGGAAATTGGAGAGATGGCCTTGTCTGAACTGAAATGAGAAGGGTGTATGTGAAAGTGTTTGAGGGTGAAAGTTGGGCGTTGAGTTTTAGTTATATTCACTTTAAGATGTTTGTTAGAATTCCAGTGGAGATGAGGTGTTAGATGTGTGCATATGTAATTCTGAGGAGAGTTCTGGGATCAAAATATAAATATGGAAGTTAGCAACATGCAGATGGTGTTTAAAGTTTTGGGATTAGGAGAGAGAATATAGATAAAATAGAAGAGTCTGAAGACTTCACCCTGGAATATACCACCACTAAGATAGGCTCTTTCCTGTGTACAAAAGAGGACATGTATAAAAATATTTATAGCAGCATTGTTTATAGTAGCAAAGAACAAAGATTACCCACATGCTTGTTAATGGTAGAATGGAAAATATAGATTGGGGATTACTATGGATTATTTGTATGATGGAATACTATGCAGCAGTGACAATGAATGAACTAGAGTCATGCACTGACATGGGTGATTCTCATAAACAAATGTTGAGAGAAAAGCACAAGCCACAAAAGAATACTCAAAGTGTGATTTCAGTTATATGACATTCAAAACAGAGGAAAAATTGAGCAATGTTAGTAATATTATAGTTACAGGTACATTAACATTGGACAATTTTATAAAGAATAGCAAGGAATGATGAACACACAAGTTGGAGCGAAAGGTAAGAGGATGTGATTACAGAGAGTCATCTAGGGACTTTTAGAACATTGCCAGCATGATATATTGCACTTTTGATTTTAAAAACACATGGAGAAGAGACTAGCAATAATTATACCAAGACATTGACAGTTGTATTTGGATAGTGACTTTCAGCCCAATTTCTGCTCTGTGGATTTGAATTGAAGTGAAAGTAGCAAGAGCAGAATCAATCACTTTGTTTCTTGCTTTAGTTGATCAATGTAATTTTAATCATGAATATTTCCTCCTGCTTAAAATTTTTTTTTTAACAATACAGATAATTCAGATAATTGTTTCTTCCTCTTTTGGATATACATATATATTTTAAAAACACAGCATGTTTTGTTTATAATGATATGAACTTAAAAATAAATTAATGTATTTTGTTTCCTTTTTCAAAGGTGGAACAGTCTATTGAGAAGACTTTTAGAATGTCTTGATATGTTATTTTAAGCCATAAAAGCATACTCTCTCTTTTGAAAGCATGACGGCAACACCATACGTCAAATTCCACAGCATACCAGGAGATCTGACCATGGCACGCCTGGGTCTGAAGCCAGCTTTAGAGTTAGGACTCAGCCGCTTAGCATTCGGACAGCTGCCCACCTGGTCTAGCGAGAAAGCCTTGGCTTGGCTATGACTCCAAACACACATGTCAATACTCCCTAATAATGGGATAAGTTTTTTTCTGTGTTCTAGGCCATCTAAGGTTGTAAGGTCATGGATTAGACATGAAAAAAATGAGTTGGTGGAGAAAATAATTTTGTATGAATATCCTCTGATTCTCCTCCTTCTCTTGTCATGTGGCCTTGGGTAGTTCATCCCTGGGCCTTTGTGCAGAATTCAGTTAACAGGGAAGGGAGAGGCAAAGAAGTTACATAGACTTTTTTTTTTTTACTTAAATTGGATAGAGTGAAAATATTTCTTCAGGATGAAAAGAGACTAGATCCAAGAAAAGAAGGAAGAAAGAGAAAGGAAGAGACTCAATAAGGACCGCATTTCAGGAATAATGTTTTAGGAATTTTTGGAGTAGAGGTCAGGAGAGAGCACTTTGTACTATGTAAAAAATTAAGAGAAAGATGTGGTAAAGCATAATTTAAATTTTTGTGGTACATTATAAATATAATGACTCAGGCATTTTTGAGAGGCAAGAGTAAAGATTTTAATTACTTTAATTAATGTTTGGTAATTGAATTTGGATTGAATTCGAAATCCAAAAGAAATGAATTCCAAAAGAAGTGAATATTTTGAATGGGATATTGTGTAAAAGCAATCCTTAAAGAAGGTGGGATGACAAATGTCCCTGTTTTATTCTAGTTGGAATCACTGTACCTGCCTTGAGTGTATTTGATACTTCCATCTTCAAGAGAGTTAATAAATACATCTGTTTACTCTGATATTCCCTAAAGTTGAGGGGATTGAAATAGGCCTGTGGGGGTAAGCAGGAAGAACAGGTAAAAGATTTTTTGTTTTCTATCTTTCCTTGCACTAGAAGCTCTGTCTTTATCAAGTCCTTAATTTCTGAGTATAGCAAAGAGGCAAGAGGTCAGTATGTTTTCTTCTAATTAACACATGACTGATGAGACATTGCTATTGTCAGAAAAATAGATTCAGCTGAGAAAAGAAGCAGCAGTTCAAGGTGCAGAACTTAAGTGCCTGGGAATGAGAAGCTGACTTAGATGCTTCTCTTCTGTCATTATCCCCAGGTGACTTTGAGGTTGGTTAGGAATAAAGATAAAAGTAAAAAGAGCATGATGTCTTGGAGGCTGGCCTCTTGCAGTGAGCTATGTTGTTCTGTGATTGTAGAGTCAAGCACTCCTATTTCTTGTTCCTTTCCCTAGGATTTTTCTTTTTCTTTGAGACTGAGTCTCACTCTGTTGCCCATGCTGGAGTGTAGTGGTGCAATCTCAACTCACTGCAACCTCCACCTCCTGGTTCAAGCGATTCTCCTGCCTCAGCCCTCTGAGTGGGTGGGATTACAGGCACACACCACTATGCCCAACTAATTTTTGTATTTTTAGTAGAGATGAGCTTTCACCATATTGGCCAGGCTGGTCTCAAACTCCTGAGCTCGTGATCTGCATGCCTTGGACTCTCAAAGTGCTGGGATTACGGGTGTGAGCCACTGTACCCAACCTCCTTTCCCTAGCATTTTTCTTCTTGGCTTCACTTTTACTTGGGTCTATCCTTTCATTTCTTTGCTTGCATTTTCTGTCAGTTGTCCTTATTCACTGCTGTTTTCATTCCTTCGGACACATACCTACATGCCTTCTCTTTTCTCTTTCTTTATATCTCTCTTTTTTTACATTCTCCTGCCCCCTAATGCACACTCACATAGTTTTTTTTTTTTGCTTCATAATATTCATCAAGATTGATATTTACCAAGGTTTGGTTCACACCATTTGAAAATGGAGAGAACAGAGTGGTTGGTTCCAATCACCAATCCTTCATTTCATACTTGCAGCACTGCAATGGATCCATACTAGTTTTTTGTTTTGTTTTGTTTTGTTTTGTTTTGTTTTTTATGCTGAGCTAAGAGCTTTCCATTCTAAGGGATGAGATATGGTGTTCTAAGTGCCCACCTACCCTTCCCCTCCTCTGAGGAACATTATTGCAGGTAATTCCTGTGATTTGCCCTGCAGCTGATTGAACAAAGGGTTCATCTGAAGGCATCATCCTTAGGTAGGTCAGTGACCTTGAGTAGCCTGATGGGAGAACTCTGTCTATCAGGAATGCTCTTTCTGGATTGTGTCTAATTAATCACTCTTGAGAGTTTGAATGTAGGTCACTGGAATAGGCAGAAGTGGTTGGGAACACGTGTACTCAGAAAAGAAGCAGCAGAAGTAGTGAGGCAATGGAGACATGAGAACATAGCAGATCAGAGGAAAAAGGGCTGTAGAGGAAGAGCCAGAGAGAGAGGCTGGTAGAATCACTGGTGTTGTTAGAGGAGGGAGCAGGGGTCCTCACTTTTGAGAGTTCAGCTGCTTTTTCATCCAGGAGGCCTGGCACTGTAGCTGTTAAACTGAAGCAACCAGAATGTAACTTCCTTTCCCGGCGGCCTGAAATAACTAACATGTATATTATGTTATGTAATCTTCGCAATTCCAAAAGCTTATTCCCATTTTATTGATGAGGAGACATAATTACAGTGAAATAGCAATGACTTGACCATAGTCTTGTGAAAACCCCAAGTACTTGCTTCTAATGAATAATATTAAAGTAGTGTTTTTGAAGCCTATAATTCAAGTAGCCTGATGTGAGATTTTTCCTATTATAACTCCCTTTTCTGTCTACAGTTTGATGCAACTCTAATGCCTTACTATTTTCTTTCTTGCCACTCTTTCTCTTTTTGTCTAATTAACTGATATACATTTAGATTATTTAAACCATGTGCTCTTTGATGCCAATATTTTAAAGACTGTCTTTAATAAAACACAATTGGGATGTTCTAATTTTGACACAATTTAGAGAGTGAAATAATCTGTACATGTTCAATCAGGACTACACCTGATTTGAATTAACGGTGTACAGGAATATCCATATAAATGCAACTTGAAAAACTTATTTCCCCAATTAGGAATCAATGGGCATGATATCATCTGTAGGTCCATTTTTGTTTAAAATGTTTACTTATAATTATTGAGGTTTTTAGAAAATATTTTAAACTTAGGACATTAAAAGGCAAATTATGTGAGAAGTCACTGCAATTTGCAGAACAAAAAAGGTTGTATTTAATTACTATTCCCTTCTCAAGAATTGGCGGATTTTCTCTATTTGTTGCTTTATTATTATTATCATCTGTCTCTTTATCTATCGTCTATCAATCATCTATCTATCTATCTATCTATCTATCTATCTATCTATCTATCATCTATCTGTCTATCATCTATCACCTATCTGTCATCTGTCTAACTATCTATCATCTGTTTTCCTCATTCCAGGATGAGAGGCTGTTGAGTGAGTTCTGGTCAGGCTCTCTTTGTTTTCCTGGGATCCTCACCTCCTCCTGACTATTGACGTAGAATTTCAGTTTCCCTCAGGGGTTTTTCCTTCATGAATGGTTAAAGATTATGACTTGCTACCTTGCCTCAAACAAATTCTCTACTTTTTGCTCAGAGCTTTTGGACTCTGCTGAGCTTGATTTCCCTCATGCATTTCTTGTGCTAAGCTATGCAATCTAGATATGCGCATTCTCTGTACATTTTCAGAAAACAAGCCTGAGGCCTCCTTGTCCAGGTGACATTTAAACACTGGTGATTTCTCTGGTTGCATAATGTTCTTGTTTTCCATGTTACCATAGTTGTTTTGGCTGTATAGTTCATTTGTCAGACACTACCATCTTAGTTTGGACTCTTCCAAGTATTTTTTTACCATGACCCTTGAAATGCCACTGGATGAACAGTCCTGGAGAAAACATGGACATCCTGGTTCATGGTCACTTCCTACTTTCTGTCCATTTCCACATGTGGCTGAGAGAATTTAAATCATGCTGGGACTTGCAGCCAGGGCTGTGTATAGCTGGAGAAAAGCCTCACAGCACCAGATTGTTCTTTAAATCCTCTATCCCTGCTTTATACTTCATAATGGTCTCTCATTGATGAAATAAAACCATAGAATAGCTATCAAATAGAAAAAATAAACACATCTGGCTGCAAATTTGGCTATTTACATTTTTTTCTTTATTGAATTTTTCCAAAAACTGAACTTAAAAAGGTATTTTTCCATTCTTATATAGAAGAGGTTCTGTCATCATTCCTCAAGGATTCCTTGGGAAGAGAAGGCATCGTGGCTATGCTTTCTGAGCTAATGTGGGGATAGATTCTATGTCAGTCTCTAAGGGCTCTGGAAGCATCCAGCGTTGCCTGACTTAAACCTTATCCGGAGAAGCATTTCTAATCTACCCAGTGGGGCTGGTTTCATGGGCTAGTGACCTGTGCAATCACAGAGGGGCCCACATTTCGAAGGTCCTCACTCTTGGTTTATTACTTTGCTGTCACCATCTTGAAATTTCCAATTATTTTTTAGCAAAGGGCCTGCATTTTTATTTTCTACAAATTATGTAGCCAGTCCTGCTCCTCAGACCATTTGCTTCAGAATCACTTGGTGTATGAATATAAATCAAATTCTTACTGTATCAGATCCTCTAGGGCTAAGGCCCTTGAATCAGCATATTAATAAACATCTGATGCATTCTTTTGCAAATTTTGTAAAACTTGAGAACTACTTGGATAGTGAGTTACAGTATCAGGTTCTTGGGCAGCTCTGCTTAATGAAAGATTTAAAACAGAATTCTTGGCTTTCATTTCAAGTGAGGGGAACAAAAGAAACATTCATAATTAAAAATGCCTTATTTGAAATATAATAGGTGGTTTTGTCTTATTGCCAAAACAGATATTTGGGAATATGCCTAAATTGTTAATCTGAGGATTCTCACACATTCTTTGTTCATTCCAGCATTATTTATTTATGTTTATTTTTATTTATTTCCCTTTAAGCCAGGGAAATGCTTTCCTTATTTGTTAACTAATTAGATCTGCTAAAAGAGAGTAATATTGCCTGAAAATAGTTTCACATTTCCTCAAATCCCCTCAATACCCTGACAAATCAGAAAAGATAGAATCCTTATAAATTACTTGTAGGTTTTTGAGAAGTGTTAGTTGATGTTTCTGCAGTCATACTTTTTAGTTTTTATTCCAAAGTAGCTCCAAGACAGGAAAGAAACAGTGTCAGCCTCCCAGACTATTTCAACGACAGATGTTAACCTTGCTCCAGAAGGCAAGGCCCCGGATTGAGGGCATCTGGGGATCTTTTTTTGGGACTATGAACATGAAGATAATTAGTATTAGTTGCCCTAAGATTGTAGCATTAAATATTTAATCTAGGCTAAATCACCATAGAGCCATTAGAAGGACACAGCTTTTCATTACAGTGCATAGAACAAGATTTTCACCAGCACTTTAGGGATGAACAAGTTCACCTGACACCAGAAAGTTTTGGATTCATCAGATGGCAGCACTGTTTGATATCTACGCTTCAAATTTTGTTCCTTCTGACTACACCTGACCATATCTGTGAACATCAAGTATTTTTCTATCTCATATTCTCAGACACTTTGCTGATCAATTGACTCTTTTGACTGATTTTTGGTGTACTTAAAAAATAATATATGTAAGGTTATTCTTGTAAGGATATTGCCGAGTTTAAAATGAGGAAACTGAGGCCAGCACCAGACAAATTAAATTCCAGTTTATTCAGCTCCCGGGCGAGGTTCTGTGGCCCTGGGGGAGGGAGAGAGAGAGAGGCCAGGGAAGTTGCACCTGGCCGTTCTGGGTGTGGGGTTTTATAGGGGGTGAGGGCAATAGATTGGTCAGTGGGGAAACAAAGCATGGGCAACTGCATTGGTCATAGAGAGACTGGACCTGGACTTGGCAGGTTGCCATTGGTCAGGCTGTCGGCGGGATTTTTGAATTTTGGGCTGAGAGCATGATTTAGTGCTGAGGGTGGAGCTAGGGGTGGAATGCAGGAGTGGGTGTGGGGAGCCCGCATGGAGAAGGCAGGCGCTGAGTAGGAGGTCTGGCCTCCTGATAACGGTGTTATCAGGTGCGGAGGGGGTGGGTATTGTCCATCCGGCTCTTGGCGAGCTATTGGCCTTACAATATATATTATATTTTTTCCTTTTGATAAAAATAAGAGATTTCATGGCAAATGATGTATTTGAAATGGTTAGGCTTTGTGTCCCCACCCAAATCTCATCTTGAATTGTAAACCCCATAATCTCCACATGTTGAGGGAGAGATCTGGTGGGAGGTGATTGGATCGGTGGGTAGTGTCCCCCATGCCGTTCTTGTGATAGTGAGTTCTCATGAGGTCTGATGGTTTATAAATGACTGACAGTTCCTCCTTTATATTCTCGCATGTTGCCATATACGACATACCTCTTCCCCTTCTGCCATGATTGTAAGTTTCCTGAAGCCTTCCCAGCCGTGAGAGCTATGAATTAAATCTCTTTTCTTTTTAAATTGTCCAGTCTTGGGCAGTTCTTTGTAGCAGTGTGAGAATGGACTAAGACAGCATTGTTGGACAAATATTTTGAGGCCTTTTGAGATTTCATCTTACTGAATCCATTTTACTTAAAACTGTTTATAGAATATAGTTATGGTCTTTTTACTCAAAGATATGAATAAGAATGTTTATAAGTTATTAGTAATACTATAATTTAGACATTTTATCATTATTAATTTGCTTTCATTGAGTTTAGATTTAAAACTAAAATCTTTTAGGATGGAGTACATTTTTTTTAAGAAACTCATTTTAACATGAATTTTCAACAGTCTTTTGACAAATACAATTTTTAGAGAGAATAGAAAAATATTCATAAGTCAGACCCAAAGGTAAATAATATAAATTGTTTCCTGATGGCATCTTCTCACCTTTTCTGTATTTTCTTCCTGATTCCTTTGCCTCCAAGCTTGGGGTGATGGATCAGTCCTGTGGCTAAGAAGCAGCCCTTAATGTTAGCCTCATCTGAACCTCTCCCAGAATGATATTCAGGCATTTGTTCTGCCTGGATATAACAAACTGAACTCTACTCATTGCCTTGATTACTAAAGCAAGTCAAACAACTAGGCAAGGCCTTAAAAGATGCAAACAGAAAAAACTGACAGGTAGTTGTTTGTTTTTGATGTCATTGTCCAATTAAGTAATAAAATTTGTGTGTGTTATTGTTCCTAATTTCGTTTGGGCCCTTTCTCTATAAAAGATCTGTCTCATCATTAAAGAGTAAGAATAATATTCTCTGTAAACAGATTTTATGTAGTTTATAATTATTTGATTAAAAAAGGTAAACATTAGCCGGATGTTGAAGAAATATTTTCACATTATGTTCATTGCAGCATTATTCAGAGCAGCCAAGAATTGGAAGCTACTTAACCATCCATTGACAGATAAATGGACAAAGAATGTGTGCTATGTATGTACAATGGAATGTTATTCAGCCTTAAAAGGAAGGAAATCCTGTCACATGCTACAACACGGACGAACTTTAAGGACATGACGTTAATTGAAGTAAGGCAGTCATAAAAAGATAAACAATAGCAACAACAAAGGCATGAAGGTAAACATTATATAATGAATGATTAGCTCAATTAATTAGAGCAGGCAATAAAATTTAGCCCAAACTTTAAACTTAATTTCAGTGTAAAACAATGTGGATTGTCTGTCTTTGAGCCAGTTAGCTCTCCCTCTGTTGTATGTTCTGATACTATATTAATTAGATTGGCCAGCTCTTTTCTGAATGCATGCCTAATGTTTCACAGCATTAAACTGAGCTGAAAATTTCAGTGGCATGACTTTACAACAGCTTCACGAATGTGAAGGATAGTACATTTGCTGAAAACACCACAGTGTCACATAGCATTCTAAAAGTACAACTATCTAATCTTTTTAAGTTTAAAGGTTGAGAAAAGGCAACATAGAAATAAATTCCCCACTGCCTTCTCATTTTTCCCTTCAAATTAAAATTTTTTTTTACATTATAAAAGTATCTTACATTTATAAACTCTAAAGCTGGGGAATTAAAAGGGAATTTTATTTTTAATTAAATGTTTTGCTTAAACTGTGCATTAGTATTTCTTGTACAGCTCTTGTAAATACTAGAAAGACGTATTGGGTTAAATGTTTAAAATATTTTGTGAATGACTAATTTTTAACTGTTGTAAAATAAAAATGCTTTGGGAGGCCAAGGTGGGAAGATCACCTGAGGTCAGGAGTTCGAGACTAGCCTGGCTAACATGGTGAAACCCCATCTCTACTAAAAATACAAATATTAGCTGGGTGTGGTGGTAGGCACCTGTAATTCCAGCTACTTGGGGAGGCTAGGGCAGGGAGAATTGCTTGAATCTGCGAGGCAAAGTTTGCAGTGAGCCCAGAGTGCACCACTGCACTCCAACCTGGGCAACAGATTGAGACTCTGTCTCAAAAAAAAAAAAAAAGCTTTGGATTTAATTTTGGCGTGGTCCAGTTACAGAAGTGCTTGGGAGGGGTAGTGCCAAATTTAAGATCATATAATAACAAGGTTTCCTGGCATAGCTATATTATTTTACACTGTATTCTCTGACTGACCTTTTGTCATTCTCAGTAGCAATATGTCCTTATAGGAATAAAACAGATTTTGACAAAAATATATTGAGCTAACTTATTACTTTACGAAATGTCCAGCTCATTAGGCAATATTCATTTATAGTTCATTGCATTATATTCTCAATAAATTATTGGGAGACTTACACCAAAAGTTTTTGCTCAGATTTAGGTAGTTACTTTTGGCTTAAGAACATAACTCCACAGGGATTCAACTATTAGCCTTGTATGAAATACGGGTTTTGGTTTTTTAAAAAATCTCACTTGTATAGCATATTTCAATTGCCTCAATTGTATATCAGCTGTCCTCAATCCAAGCTCAAATTACTGCCGTGTCTTAATCATTGTGTCATTTATTTTAGTATTCCCTTTTGTATAATCAAAATGCCATTAAAGTAGAATTAGGACAAAATGAAAGGTTAAGAGAAAAAATTATAAGCAGAAGTCTATTATAATATATCTATTTGTAAAATATTTAGATACATTGTGGTTACATTGTATTGCCTTCAATGTAAAAATTAAATTTGTAGTTTTCCTATTAATGTAACCTCAGGCCTGTCTCCCAATACTAGATTGTAAAAGAATTCCATTGTTTTGGAAATCAATGGAATTTATGGTAAATGTACACATAAGGTAAATATAGTGGGACAATAACTTTTTATGTTTTTTGCAATAGTGTTGCAATTTGCTGTACAGAAAGCATATTGCTGATTGTGTAGAATATCCTTATAGTGCTGGTGCCACTTACTGGCAGAGAACAATATTCAAATGAAATTAAGAAAGAAAAGTTATGGAGTGAAAATAGTCATAAAAATAGTTTTAACTCTTTCATTTTGACAAATTTTTTTGTTTGTGAAATTATTTTTCTAGTAAGCTATTTGCTAATAAGCAAACGAGGCTTTCCCTCTATTGAGCTATTTTAGACCTTAACATTCTTCACTGGCCAGAGCCTACCTCCTTCCCCTTGCTCTGCTGATGGCTTTTCTCGTTTCCTGAGGCACAGAGAGGATCAAGGCTATTGGGAGACAGTTTTCTCAACTTCCTATTTCCTCCTCCACCTCTTTCTATTAACATAGCTCTGTCTAGGCCAGACAGAGCGCTTCATTTTAGAGAAATTACTCTCTTCATTTTAGAGGAATTGTTTTTCCTACCGTCGGAAATTTAATCCCTATTTATTTTGCTGATCCCCTTCCTGTCTATGTCCTTGAGTGTTTTGTAGATTACTCCCTCTCTTACACCTTTGTTTTTCCAGGATCTCATCTTGGCCTGTAGACACACTGCTGTCTCTATACCAAATAAGACAAAGCAAAAACACATTTACCAACCCATACCCCTACAAAACCCTTCATTGACTCTATTCTGTCTGCTGACTTCTACTCTGTCCACCATCTTAGTTTTCTAATTCATTTGTAACTGAAATTATTCCAAGAAGATAACACTTGTCTCTACTTCTTTATCTGTTATTTATACCTGAACACACTGCAATCCACTTCCATCATCTAATTAAAATTTCTCTTTCCAAATCATGAGAGACCTCATTGTTAAATCTGACACTTTTCAGCCATTTTCTTACCGTATCTCTCTCAGTGTTCAGTATTAGTATTAGGTTATTTTGTCTATGAAACATTCTCATCACTTGTTTTCCCTTTATACCAATCTTTCATAGTTTGCAGGGTATCATTTTGGCTCCTTCTTCTTTTAGCTTTCCTATAACATGAGTACTCCCTAGTAGTCTGTGCTTAGACCTCTTTTCTTTTCTTCTTCTTCTGTTTTTTTTTTTTTTTTTTTTGGAGACAGGGTCTCACTCTGTCACCCAGGCTGAAGCGGGAGTACAATGGTGCCATCTCAACTCACTGCAACTTTTGCCTCCTGGGTTCAAGCGATTCTCCCACCACAGCCTCTGGAGTAGCTGGAACTACAGCCCCACAGCAGCACACCTGGCGAATTTTTTTATTTTTTTGTAGAGACAGGGTTTCACCATGTTGGCCATGGCTGGTTTCCAATTAGTGACCTCAAGTGATCTGCCTGCCTCAGCCCTCCAAAGTGCCGGGCTTATAGGAGTGAGCCAATGTGCCTGGCCAGACCTCTTTGCTTTCTAATCTACACACTTTCTGTGAAAGGCCTTATTTACTTTGCTGGCTTCAACTATGACCTGCATGCAGATGAATCTCAGATCCACATTTCCTTCCCAAATTTCTCTCCCGGGCCCTTGTCCTTGACTGTGCTACAGGCACCTCAGAACTTGTTCAAAACCGAGGTCTCCACTGAGTCTGGTCCTCTTCTGTGTGCTTTCTTGTTCAGTGGATGAACAGCTTGCCAGTTAACTAAGATAAACTGGGACACAGTATTGGTTTCAATGTACCCTCTTCACAGTATGCCTAATTAGTGGCAGAGTCCTGTAAATGTTATATTTTTAATATCTCTGAATCCATCTCCTTCTTTTGTCACTGGCTGAATTTAGAAACAGTTACCCTACTACTCTTTCTAAATCCAACCTTGATCTCATTAAAATCCATGCTTCAGCTTAAAAAATAGTAAATTTTTGAAAACACAAAACCAGATTTTGTCATTCATTGTCCAGTTTAACATCTTTGATAACTCTTCACTGCCTTTAGAAAAAAATTCTAACTCATTGGCATGGTAGAGAAGGTCCTTCCTAATTTGATCTCTACTGACTTTCCAAACTCATCTCGTAACACACTCTGCCATTTATTACCTGCAGCCTTCACTCAAATTGTAGCAGACCACCCTCACTCAGTTTGTGGAAAAGGCCAAGTGCTCTCCTGCATTTTGTATTTTTTGCAATTCTATAATTGCTATTTGGTACATCTTTCCTGTCCCCTTCACATTTGTATATCCTTGAAAACTCAGGGCGGGAATAAACTCCTCAGAGAAATGCTCCAGTTTGGTTTCATTGTCTTGTGAGCTCACTGTAAATCCTGTGCTTAGCTCATAGGGCTTTTCCATTTGTATTAAAATTATTTTCCTCCCTAAACTCCTGGAGAGCAGGGACCTTTAACTCTTATTTCTCAGTGACTGAGAACACAGTAATTGGTGCTCAGTAAACGGAAAAGAATGAATGAAGATGAAAAGAAAATTTCTTGTTGTGTTACAGCCTAAGAAAGAATTTGAGATTCTGTTCTAGTTCATAGTGAGATTTAAAAGAGCCATTCAATTTTGGTACCTAGAAGATAGAATCAATTGTGTTGATGATTTCTGTTTTTCCTTTGGACAGATTTTGACAATAGAATATCCTAAGTATAGAATTTTAGGACCAGAATATATGTTAGAAATTAAGGTTGTGTCCACTAGCCATACATATTTTAGATTTTATAATGTCAAATAAATATAAAATTATAGATACATTATTAAAAGACAAGATGCAATATCCTCTGATAATTACTTTTGAAGCAATCTTGCTTATTATGTTCAGTGGTATAATGTATATAAAAATTGATCCATTATAAAAAAGCTTTTCCTAAGATACTCTTCTAGAAAAATTTAACATCTCCTTGGCTTTATTGTAATCTGGAATGTTTTTCAAACATGACTGTTGTGTAAATTCTCAATTAACAAAGTGCAAAATAAGAATCATTGTAACTATATAATTTCAAAATCGAAAGGAAAAAAGTGCTCTCCTTTTTTTTAACCATTTCATACAACTATTTACTAATTCAGAAAATTTAACAACCATAAGCAAATAAGTTTCCATTGCCATTTTTAGTCTCTACCTTGTCAAAAGTGATGATTGAAGAGTAAACTAATTCAGTCAACCAAGTGTTTTATCTCTTTGACCTGTAATAATGGGTTTGACTTTTGCTTTTATTACCTGGAATTGTAAAAAATCAGCTAGTAATTTTGATATCCTGCAATTCTTAGGAGCTAAAATATATTGTTAAGTACTACAGTTGCAAACATTTACGCAACTGTTCTTTAGATATTTTTGGACCTGTGTGGAACTGTAAAAACAATACATATGTAATTCAAAGTAAATTTGAAAACCAGTCAAATAAACTGACGTGTCTAAAGATGCTTTAATCTAAAAAGTCAAAAGTAAACAAATAGCCAAAATATAAAGATTGGTACTCCTACAAAACCTGCACATCCTTCTCAAATCTACCACCTAAATATTTCTCGTTGTGAGAATTTCTACCTGTAACCTCGTTCATTGGCTCTTGTTCTACCCACTTATGCAGGACTCCAGCCTCATAAATTCCTTCTCCCCAAGAATGTCTGGAAGTCCTCATGTATATATACATGCAAACAAGTCTCATCAATTACTGAGTAGCCTCACCCTCACTCTCCCACACTCTGCTTCCCTTGTCCTATTTTCCCTCCTCCTTCATTGCACCTCCAAGATTTGTCTTCTCTGAGCCAGTCTGGGGAGACATCCTCTTTTTATTTTGGTGTAATACACTTAGAAAGCTGCCAGAGTATGATTGCTTTGTGCCCCAACTGTTTAATGAGATTTTAGGGAAACTAGTTCTTAAACCAGTGGAGATGGGGCTAGGAACCCTTCCATATTGTCTGCTTTTCCTGTTATATGCATCGCTACCCAAAATGCAAGCCTCTCCATGTACCAATAAATTCTTTTCTTTACTTTTTAAAAACATTTATTTTTAACTGACAAATAATAATTGCATATATTTATGAGGTATTTATGTAATATTTTGATATATGTTTATATTATGGAATAATTAAATCAAGCCAATCAACAAATCCATTAAGTACCTTTTTTTTTGTGATGAAAACATTTAAAGTCTACCCTTTTTAGCAATGTTGAAATACACAATACATTATTATTTATTATTGGCACCATTCTATGCAATAGATCACAAAAGTTTATTCCTCCTGTCTAACTGAAACTTTGTACCCTTTGATCAACATCTCCTCTTTCCCCACCCACCCCTCTCCCTGACAACAATACATTCTTGAACAGAGGAATCTCAACTTACTTGGAGGACGGGTTATATAGTTAGTATTTAAGACAAAATTAGAATTATTTTTGAAAATCCTTTAAATTATCCATAAAGGATAGTGAATATAGTTTTGAGGATATTGCTCTGTTGAGAACTACCAAGGTGGACAAGAGGAAGGAACAAAGAGAAAGGCTGTAGGCAGGTGTGTCTGACCTGTGTTCAAGGTAACTACTATATCCCTGGTGGTAAAAAGGGTGGAGGATTCTGGAATGTTCCAGTTTAAATGCTGATTACTTCACTCTGTTTTAATATTAAGGCTTTATAATTTTAACACATATATATTTTGCTTTGTGGTTGTGAGGATTAAATAAGATAGTATATGCAGATGAGCCTAGCTCAGGCCCTGCTATATAGTAGATGCTCAAATAATGTTTGCTGGATTCAAGGCTAAATCTTGCTTGGTCAGATGAACATGTTTACTGTTCTTTGAAAATGGCCACCTGTTTCCTGTTTTTCCAAGTTGCTTTTTCTCTTTGAACAGCTGTTAGTTTCATGGCCGTTGAAGTGGAGTCACAGGGTTAAGAAGATCTAAAGTCAGCCTGTCTGGTAAACGTGCATGTCATGAAGGTCACTGAACTCTCAGCTCAACCCCACTCTTCTTTGTACAGTCTCTTCCGACTCAACAGCCCTGTGCTATTCTCACTCTTGCTCTATCCTCTAAACCTCCTTTTTCTTAACAACTCTCTAGTATTGCTAGACTTTTATCCGACCCTTTTCTCCAATTTCTTTCTTTATCTGACACCCAAATGGGGACTCAACCAGGATTTTTTTTTTTAATCTCAGACAGGGTCTTGCTCTGTCACCCAGGCTGGAGTGCAGTGGCGCAATCTTGGCTCACTGCAGCCTCAACCTCCCGGGCTCAAGTGATTCTCTCACCTCAGCCGCCTGAGTAGCTGAGATTACAGGCACAGGCCACTACACCTGGCTAATTTTTGTATTTTTTTGTAGAGAGAGGGTTTCGCCTTGTTGCCTAGGCTAGTCTTAAGCTCCTGGTTACAAGTTATCCACCGCCTTGGCCTCCCAAAATACTGGGATTACAGGCAGAAGCCTGTAATCTCTGCCAAGCAGATATATACTTTTTAATTGTATAAATCTGATGTAGTTTTTATTTGTTCCATGCTCCATGTTTCTTTTTTTTCTTTTTCTCTTTTTTTTTTCCTACGAAAAAAGGTAAAACGTTCCATGTTTTTCAAGGCCAGCAGTGGGTGAGTGTCTTCCTGGATCCCCAGTATTGCTTCCAGATTATCGCTCCTGATTAAAACCCTGCTCCTTTGAGGCTAACCCTTGTCCTCTCTCCTAATAACATCAGCTAACATGTGTTGAAGACTTCTACTAAGTAAGGCAGTGTACTAATCATTTTGCACAAATTATTTCGCTAAAAAGTCACAAAAAAACCCCACACGGTAGGAACAAACCTTATCATATCATTGTGAAGTTTAAAGAGGACAAGAAACTTATTCTCATTTGTATAATGTGAATTCAGGAGTGTCTAACTCATTGGCTTATTGTGAGGTATAAATATATGTAAAGTACTTAGTAGATATCATCTGAGTACTTGCTGTCATTTTTGTTGCCCCCAGGAGCTCTGTGAGAAGGTGGGCAAGCTGGGATTCAAACTCTGGCAGTCTGACTTTAGAGCACATATCCTTGGTCATTCATTATGCATGGCCAGGTGATGTTCTACCAACCTCTCCTCATTCAGGGGAGATAATCCCAGGCTTACAGCTTTCAAAGCCAACTCTGCTGTAGTTCTCCTAGGCTGTTTCATAATGCCCGGGCTGACTATTTCTCCACCATTGCTCTTATTTCCTTTGCCTTCTGATACGGTTTGGATCTTGTCCCCACCCAAGTCTCATGTTGAATTGTAATCTCCAGTGTTGGAGGTGGGGCCTGGTGGGATGTGATTGGATCATGGGGGTGGACTTACCCCTTTGGTGCTGTTCTTGTGATAGAGTTCTCATGAGATCTATTTGTTTAAAAATGTGCCTGCCCCCGGTCCTGTTCCAGCCATGTAAAATGTGCCTGCTTTCCCTTTGCTTTCTGACATGATCATACATTTCCTGAGGCCTCCCCAGAAGCAGATCTTGGCATGCTTCCTGTACATCCTGTGCAAATGTGAGCCAATTAAACCTCTTATTAATTACTCAGTCTCAGGTATTTCTTTATGGCAATGCGAGAATGGACTATTAAACCTTTTCTACAACAATGTTCTTCTTTTAGCTTCTCTACCTCACTGCCAAAATACATCCTGCGTTCTGCCTCTGAAATCTCTGACTCAGGGGTACTGATTTCCACTTTCCAACTGCAGGCTATTCACTGAGACCTCCACTACATTAATGCCTCACAGTTTCATTATCTATCAACTATCCTTCGCTTCCCTTTTTGTCCAGCTTAGATTTTATGGTAGAAGTCATAATCATGTCCCTAAAGACACTCTCACCTCCCTTACTCACTTCTGTGATGTGCATACTCATCTGCCACAGCTTTAGCACTGGTTGGACCCAACTTTCTACCTTCTTTGTACCTAGATCTGGACAAATGTGTGTGGCTGGAGAAAAATCAATAAGGAGGCTACCTGACTGTTTCATTAAACGAATTCATCATCATATTTGGGTGCCTTAAATAGGTACTCTGCACTGCCTGACAGTGTTTCCCTAATAAACTTAATCATTCTCAAGATAACTATTGTATACTTTTTCTCCTCCCCTTACATCTTGCTCACTCTCACTGATGACCTCATTTCTTATTTCATTAAGCAAATAAAAGAAATGAGATAGGAACTTTTTAAACTTCCCATTGTCAGGCCCTGTATGACAGACATGCCTGACAGCCATGACTTAAAGTAAGCATACACTGAGAGTGATCCTATATGGCAGATGCACCTGAATGTGTGTTCAGAGTTACAAGCTGAGAAATCTGGGAGTAGCCAACTCAGAGATTCATTTCTTATCTATGAAGAACAAAGGAACCTTCACCTGTCCCACGGAACACGGGCTGTACAGGAGGTTGAGGCCCTTTGTTTTGGGTTAAATGAAGGCTGCCAGGTGGAGTTTGTTGGAGGAGAGTGCTATGCAAAAATGCAATATAAACTGCATTCTTTTTGCACATGGTAGCAGTTCTCCCATCCAACCCACTGCCACTGGGCCACTCTGAATCTAAGTCTCCTTAGTAAACCCTATGTATTGTTTGCTGTCTCTGTGTCTCTTCTTGAGCCTCTCGAACCTGGTACCATCCCTACTGAAGTTAATAGGGATCCAGCTCGACAGGCCCATAAAACCACCCCTGCATTGGTTGCCACCTTTCCTTGCTTCTTGTTAAGGTAGAGGAAGTGTCCCTCTACTTGTCAAAGACCAGCCTCTACATGTGTTCTGGATCTGACTCCCTACTGTTTTTGCAAGAACTTTTCTGCATGTCTAACTCTCCCTCTCAGTGGGGATTCTTCTCTTGACATTCTGCAGTATTCCAGGCTGGCCTTTCTTAAAAACTCTCCTGTGGCTGCATATACCCTTTCAATTTCTGGGAAGATTAGATCTGAAGTGGACCGCTATCTGCAATCTCTGTCTCTGCTTCCTCACCCTACATTCACTTTATCCCCACCTCGTCAGCCCACTCCTATTTGGCACCTACACCGCTATTCCACTGAAATTGCCTTTGTGAAGGTTTCTGATGAGCTCTATGATGTCAAATCCAATGGATGCTCTCCAGTCTTTAGTTAACTGGCTCACAGGATGGCTCCATCTTTTCATTCAGAATCGCGTCTGTTTAGAGAGGCCTTACCTGATGACTCAGCCTGAAATATTCTCACCCTTCCTCCACTATGGTGCTATTACATCACTCTGCTTCATTTTCTTCATAGCCCTTATTATCTGAATTTATCTTTCTTGCTTATTTGTTCATTTGTTCACTGTATGTCTCATGTCTCCACCTAGAACAGTGCCTGGCACATTGCAGATGTTCAAAAAGGATCTGTGGAGTGACAGACAATGCTTTATTTAGAATCATCTCTCCCCTTCAACAACTCAGCTTTTGTTAACTGGATGAAGTTTGTCTGCCTGACTCTCTCTAACATCAGGATGAGTTCGCTCCCGACAAGCTGCCTTGCCTGTCAGTCAAGGCGATTTCCTGATAGGCCCTTTCATTTTTGGACGTATCTAAGCCCCATGTTTGATGGCCTCATTTTGCATTTCGGCTTCCCCTCCCTTTATTCCGACACATTCATACTATTCTGGCCACAGATTTCTAGTCTTTTATTTTCTTCTTCAGTACGAGTCTCGGTTATAAAACCTCCTTCTTTCTAAACACTAATGACAGGTTTTTCTGTTGTTGGTGATGAACAGGAATCTCAGAAGAACCAGTTTGAGAATGTAGCAGTCTTACATTTGCCCCATACTGGAAAGCTTCCTTGTTTTGGGCCCAGCTGGCTAAGCTCCAGATCTTGTCTCCAGTCTTCTGAAATCTTAAATATCTGGGTCAAAGTTATTTGCAGAATTGACTTTGGTTATTTAGCCACGAAACTATTGTCACTATCCTGTGAAGAATACTGATGGTGAAAATTAGGAGTGTTTCAATGATAAGTCCAACCTGTATGTTTCTCTAGGCTGTGTTTGACCAGTATGACAGGGCAAGCCAGCAAAAGTACCAAAAAGAATATCCAGTTAATAAATATCACCAACTGCCAACCAGACAATGTTATTTTCCATTCTTCTTTTGTTAAACAAACATGAAAACAAAACAAAGCCCACACAGTTATCATCAAGAAATTTTTAGTGATAATTTCACTATATGTTTTCTTTGAATGGTCATTTATTTTAACCATGATTTAATGATAACACAAATATTCCCATATTCACAGAAGCATAAACATTTTCTTGAGACCTGGACTCAACATGGGTATATGCTAGAAATCTAATACTAAAAAAATGCCCAAAGCATGATCCAGTGCCATTGGTTAATTCAGTTTCAGCCCTTACTCTGACCATGTCCAATAGCTGTATTGAGGGTGATCCTTTAATTTATCATCCAAACTAGGGCACTATTAATAATTATGCTGGAACAGTATGAGTACACACAGGCTGTTCTGAGAAAATGGAAACATATGGCCATTCTAACCCTAACTTTGTAAAATAAATGTGGAACTATCCAGCCTTCCCCAAGCGAAACAAAGGCTCTGGACTTTGCAGCTGTAACTCAGTACTGCTCTTGGTCCACAGGCTTGAAGGTGTACAGAGGCACAATTAGTCACCAACTAGGGCCCTCTTTAATTGCTGTAAGTGCATTTTAGTTATCTTTTCACAAATTCATGATAACAGGGACCATATTACGATTTCCCACCAGGCTTGGTGGCTCATGCCTGTAATCCCAGCACTTTGGGAGGCTGGGGTGTGTGAATGACCTGAGGTCAGGAGTTCGAAAGTAGCCTAGCCAACATGGCGAAACCCCATTTCTATTAAAAATACAAAAATTAGCAGGGTGTGGTGGTGGGTGTCTGTGATCCCAGCAACTCAGGAAGTTGAGGCAGGAGAATCACTTGAACCCGGAAGTCAGAGGCTGCAGTGAACCGAGATCTCACCACTGCACTCCAGCCTGGATGACAAGAGGGAAACTCCATCTCAACAACAACAATAACAACACAGATTTCCCACCCCACTTCCCACAAAATAAAGTAGGCCCTCAAAAGTCACTTTTAGAAAGAAGGAACTGAGAGAGAGGCTTGAGGGAACAAGCTTCCCTTTTCCCAACACAATGACTGTCTAATTGGACCCATAGGTTGTTATGGTAAATTTGTGTGTGTGTATATGTGTTGGGCATGATGGAGTGGGTGGGAAAACAAAGTAGAAAAGTACTGGGATTGGAATTAGAGCTAAATTTGCTTCCCTGCCCAACCTGTGAGGTAGGGGTGTGTGTGTGTGTGTATGTGTGTATGTGTGTATACTTAATGGAAAAAACTCATGAACCAATGAGTTTCTTAGAGAAAGGTTCTTAAACGCCTGCCAAAAACAAACAAATAATAAATTTGAAAATGCTTGTATTCCAATAAGTTTTTTAAAAAATTCATGGTACCAGATTACTCTCCTTCTCTCCTTTGGGCTGGCTCCAGTGAGCTGATCCTGGTTGCTCTCCTTTAATTGAAACCCTAAGGCTGGCCCTGGGGAGGGGCACCATCCCTGTTTTCTGTTGTGGCTTTAAATTGGAGCAATCACAATAGAAAAAAGCTCAAAATACTGAAAGTATGAGACATATTTGGAAGTAAAGAAATTCTTCCTTGGTGTCTCATGGAATTTCTCTCTCCATTTTGCATATGCGTTATGCATGTATGAAGTCCTGATTCTAAGAGGTGGGTCCACCTTCGAACATCATCAACTCCCACCTCCCTCTTCTTGGCAGCCTTGAGCTAAGGGCTAAACTATATTTGAGCATTTCCAGTGGTAGTAAAATTATTATCTGCCTTTGGACAGCTGTCTTTTGTTGTTTTATTTTATTAAAAAATATGCACATAAAAATTGTGCATATTTATGGGGTTCAGTGTGATGTTTTGATACATGTATGCATTGTATAATCATCAAACCAGAGTATTTAGCATACCCTCAAACATGGATGATTTCTTTGTGGTAAGAAAACTCTGACTCTATGTCTTCCCTTAATTGAACTGAAATCTGTCATCCCAGGTGACCAACTGTTCTGGTTTGTCTGGAGCTGTCCTGTTTTAACACTGAAAATTCTGCATCCCAGGGCATCCCTCAGTCCTGGGCAAACCAGGACAGTTGGTCACTCTGCCTCTAATTGCCATCTGTTGGCCCTATTCTCCATCTCAGGCTATATGAAGAATGCTATTTTTTCTTCCAAACAACATCCATTTTAAGGACACGTTTAAGGCATATTCCTCTAGCTCCAATCATTCTCACCTGACATAGCTTTAGATTGCGTAGTTTCCACTACATCTGCTCAGAGTGCACTATCCCCTGTTCCAGGAGAAGCTTTTTGTTCCTACCGATGTTTCCATAGAGAAGGGGAATTTCCCTTCCCTCTCCCTGGGCAGGATGGGGAGGGTGGGTGTGAACACTGGTTTCATCCTCCACAGTCTCTCTCACCCCACTGAGAGGAAGAGTGACAGCAAACCTGGTGTTTGAGAATCCCACATCCTCCGGGCCAAGGTTCTCACAGCGGCTGGGATTCCTCGAACTCAGAGGTGACAAACAGGCTCTGTACTGTCTCTTCCACTGCCTGCCTCGGCCTCATGGATCCACAGGAAGAACCTGGCTTTCCTCCTTCCTCTTTTCTGCCTTTAAGCAGTGAACACATTCAGTGGAGAGAGGCAGCCTAGAAGGAAGTTTCATGTTTTTGCTGTAATTTCCAATTTCCTTATTTCCTGGGTGAATACTTAGGTCAGCTATGTGTTGTTTTTCATTTAGAGTGTGTGGGAAGCTTGGTTGTTTTTCATTTAGAGTGTATGGGAAGGAGGAGGCCCCCCACTTTCTCCTGTTTTTCTAGAGGGCCCAACACATTGAAGGTACGCTTGTCATAACAACAAGTCGAATTCTTTGATTCCTCTCTTGGCTTAATTCTCCAAAACTTTTTCTTCCTTTCTTGCAATAGTGATAGAAAGGAGAAGTGAATCTCTGAACTTTAAAGTTCATTAACCTGGTCCATAAGACGTGATGCAGCACTGAGTATAACACTGAGTGCCACACTCCAAGTGTGACTACTTTCTTGGCTCCGTTTCTAGCACTTCATTAATCCAGTCTGTGACCAAATCAGTTTTTTACTGATTTTATTCTATATTCATAGTTTTTTTTACTGATAACAGACATCCCTGACAAGGCACACACTTCTCCCTACATGTGTGCATTCTTCTTTTGTATCAAGGTCCAATGATCTGATAATCTCTGTTTCTGCTATTCACTTCTCAGCTCGCTTTTGCGAGGCTCCTGGCCCCCAATATGTCAGTGCAAATGCTACCACTAAGCTTACTGATGACTTTCACTAGATGATCTTCCTCTCTACCCCGTCTGCCTTATCTCTATTCACTTAATCTGGTGTGATCTCCTTCAAACCAATGCCCTTATCTATCACCTATGTATTGGTAATTCTCAAATCCATACCCATGATCCTGACCTATCTTCTAGGCTTCATATTCACACAGTCCACTTGCTTGCAAGACATTTCTATCCAGATATCATACTTGCACCTTAAATTCAACATCTTCCAAATCAAATTCATTATCTTGGCATAAGATTTTGATTTTACTCCAGTATTACCTATATTGTAGACTGGAACCACCATTCACATAGTCTTTTAAGTCAGAAATCTGATTACTCTTTTCAGTTCTCCTCTTTTTTTCTTTCTCCATCTTCACTTGGTCCTCTTAACCCCACTTCCTGAATATCTTTTACACTCTTCTCTTGCTCTTTATTCTTATTGCCATGACTTTACTGTGTCCTTTCCTGTTGGCCTTGCTTCAATAGCTTCTGAACTGTCCTATCTGCCTGCAGTCCTGCCTGGACCCGTTGTCCACACTTTTGCCAGAGGACCCTTTCTAAAAGGCAAATCACACCATGTCATGGCCCTACTTTCTAAATCCTCCCTAACTGCCCATGTTCTTCAGAATATGGATCAGATGTTTGGTTTAATACAGAATGTGTTTCGTGGCTTGTTCCCCGATTATGCCTTAGCCATACGTCCTGCCACCTCCCTGGCTCTTGCACCATCCTCCTTCCCATTCTCAACAACCTGAGAGTTCCAGAGCATGTTATGCTGCTCCATGCCTCAGTGCCGTTTCTACACACTGCTCCCTCTACCTGGGGTGCCACTTGTCTTTCTCCCCCAGCAAGCTCCAGCCCGCTTACCCTTCAGGCTCATGCCAGGACTCACCATCTTCAGGTGTCCTCTTGACCCCTTTATTTCCTCATCAGCAGCCAGTCTCATTTTTAATGCTCCTATTGAAATCTAACTAAAACTCATGCCTCAAGAGATGGCCATTGCAACTCTACACTGAGGTGGCTCAAAAGATTATTTATGGGTGGAGTATAGACTACATCCATATTTATACCAAATATACATATACACATATATATATACACACACACATATATATATACCAGATATATGTATATTTTGTTGATAGTATAGATGTAGAAGGCTTTCTACAGAAAGGGCCATATATATATATATACACACACTATAGAAAGGGCCATATATATATATATATATATAGTATATATATATATATATATATATACTATAGAATGGCATGGGCATTTGTATGTGTGTGCATGTAGATGGTGGTGGATATAATATATCCTGGAAAATTTTCAAAAGAAGATTTGCCAATTACCTGTAACAGTCGTAGAGAGTTCTTAGTAGTTTGTTCAAGAAACATCTGGTTTAGTGAAACTGAGCAACAGAGCTTCCCAGTGAAACTGCCAAGTTCCTGTGTAACCACATGAATGATTTGTTAGATGGAATTATTGAATATAAACTAATTAAACCAGGGAATAGCTGCCAAAATAATGATTTTTATCTTTAGAATTATTGGTCATAACCTATTCTTCCTAACACTCAGACAGCTGAACCAATTAATTTTCTATTACTGTTATTAGTTCATGACAATAAAACTTTGTCATCAGCATAGGAAAGGGATATTTTTATTTCTCTCTATAGTTGAAGATTGTGTGTTTAAATATCCTAAGGGTATTTTGCTTCATAAAAATATAAGTATAAGAGGTTTAAATTATAATTTGATCTTTTAGGAAGCTTTCTACAGATTCCAATTCTTGCGGTGATGCTAAAGAGAAGGTTCTGTGTAAGAATTGCCAGCTGGGGGGCATCCAGCTCAGACTAAAGCTCTTGGTTTGTAGAGTTGAAAGCTGAGGACAGTTGACAATCTTTCATTTATACCAAAATGACTGCCCATGTGGCCAATACTTGTTATACTTTTGTCTTGACAAATGTCTTCTCAAAGTGATTAAAGTTTAACAGGGTCTACATTGAGATTGGGCACACAAAATTGCCAGCTCAACTCATGCTCTTTTAGACTAAAAATTTATCACTGAATAGTCATATGGGTTATATATAAACGTGACTGTAGTTTGAATAAGCAAAGGATTATTTATTTTTACAAATTAGACAAGTGATATTTCATAACTAACTAGCAAATATCACACCTAGACTTAATAAAGACCAATTAATTCTCAAGAATTGAGAGCCATCAGTGAGAGAAAACAAATCCATTTCTTGGATATGGTTTATAAAACAGAAAAAAATAAGTTTCTTGGGTGCTAGTAAGAATCTAGACTTCTGCAAACTATACCTCATTCATGCCACAGATAAGTTCATCCCCAGTTACACCCAGATGTTTAATATCTAATTAAATTGACAAATGTCAAAAAAAAGTTGTGTCAAAGAACATTTAATTAAGAAAAATTTTATCAATGTAAATTTGATTTAAAAATTTAGATGAAAAAGCTTAACAAAAGCATATATAGTACACTCTAAATTTTTAAAGATGCATATAAAAACACTGATGAAGCATTTGCAAAATCATTTTATTTGTTTGTTTATTTTAAAGAATTAAAATGAGGGGAAATAGCCAACATCATTTAACCATGCTTCAAAACCATCCTCAGGATTATAGTAAGCAGATAGAGGCAAAGTGTACTGTAATCTCCAAGCATGTAACCCTCCAGAGATGGGTACAGGAATGAACATTTCCTCCATCTTCTCTCAAGCGCTATCTTGGTTTCTGTTTTTGACTCTTTCTGATGAGAAATTTTTTTTTACAAGAACTGATACAGTTGATCCTAGAAGAATGGCATGGGAGGAGATGGCCCTCTACCACACCGACCCTGGCAGAGTGTGGTACTCCGTGGGTAATCAGTCTGCACAGAGCAGTTTTCAACTGTACTGCAATTGTTTGTCTTCACCACCATACAGTTGTGCTTATTATTTCTCAATGTGCACATATCTGGAGAAGCCCAGGGCTTCTGGCTCTCACACGGAGGCCCCCAGTGCAGAAATGTGAACCATTTTCACTGAAGAAAGACATTAGGATTGGTTTGTGGAGGTGAAGTAATGTTTT
The DNA here is from genome assembly GCA_963573385.1 of Cacajao melanocephalus. Taxonomy (NCBI): domain Eukaryota; kingdom Metazoa; phylum Chordata; class Mammalia; order Primates; family Pitheciidae; genus Cacajao; species Cacajao melanocephalus. Next base: position 72,482 of record CAUYLG010022013.1, read on the forward strand.
TCCTTGTTGCTGTCTCTGTCATATGGTACATAGGCATATGGAAGGAAGGGTAGCCACTCCTGATGTCACTGTGAGCATTGTGTGGGCATGTGTGATTGTGCATGTGTGTTTGTGCGTGTATGATGTGTGTGTGTGCGTGCTTGTGTTCATGGGTGCATACAGGGGGTATGAAGAGGATGCAGTGGCTCGGTCTATAGGATCAAAGGGCTTGAGCAACATGGGTGGACATTGCCTGCATACATAGGGATAGAAAAAGGCACGTTTTTGTTTCTGGTGGTGGGGCAGAAGATGGGCTGATTTGAACCTTTGTGTGCTTTTGAGAAATGAGAATTCAGGCAGCACAGGGAGCTGAGTGGGCCTGGAGCTGGTCCTGCGAGGTTATGAGTGAGTGAAGGAGTGGGCTGAGTGTGTGTTTCCAGCTTCTATTGCGGGAATCACTTGCTAACAGGCCTTAAATAGGAAAACTACTAGCGATTCTAGCTCAGTATCCTTTTTAGATATGCATGAGGAGAGAAAGTTGGGAAACACACATTCAGCTGGCAGGAAGTTCCTTTTTTGTGCCGACTCAGACATGGTTGAAAGCTGTCTCTACAGGACAGTACTCATGGCATTTTAGGCTGCATCTTTGAAGCTTTGCCTCATTGCAGCTCTTTATAGAGGAGCTGACTTTTATGAGAACAGAACATAAATTCTTGAGGGCAGATTTTCCTTTCTCTTAAGATTTCTTGAAAAGACTTAAAAAGGTTAAACAGTTACTACAGAATCAAATGGTAAAAGGCAAAACACTGTTTAGAGTCAATAAGGGAGTCTTTATGAAAACACCATGATGCATATACAGTGGTTTCTGCATGAATCAAATTGTATGCTTTGAAAGTATCATTGATATTCTTAGGTGGGATGATGGTTTGGTCCCGTCAGTATGCTGAATGGACCAGTGCCAGCCTGTGAGGGATAATGATTAAGTCAAAAGAAATGACACCAGCAGGGGAGTACAAATAATCCATATTAGAATATCAACATGAACTTGAGTTTGGGAATTATTTATAACCTTGAAATTCAAAAATAATTTCTAGGGAGCACATATGAACACATAGAGATGACTTGTCTCAGCATCTAATAGAAACTTTGCTTTTCACTGATTTAAGTAAATGGTAATTCTTAGGTGGAATTGTGTATCTCTGTTAGGAAGATTATGATAATTTGCCTGGTCTTGGAAATAGTATGAATAAAAAAAGAGCACAATTCATAGATGGAGGGCCTCTTTTTTCTTCTTTCGCTTTTTCTTAGCATATGTATTTTAAAAAGTAACTATTTCAGAAAGCAAAATGAGTACAAGTTATTGATAGAGTGTGTTGTAGAAGAATTTTTCTTTTTGAGCTTACAGTTCCTATGGGAAAGAATGCAAAATTCTTCTAGCTATTGAAAAGCATTGGAGTGTGATGGCAGAGCTTAAATAATGTCCTGTTTTTAGTCAGGGAAAGGGTTCGATATGTCCCTTGTGTACCACGGTGAGAACAAATATATAAATACTTACATGACATTGGGCTGTCTTCCTCTAAGTGTTTTTGTTCTGTCAGGGGTGTGAAGGGGGAAAAAAACCTGTAACTCATAAAAATCACATTTCTCCATTTCATTTCAAGTGCAAGTTTTGTTCCAGAGACATATTCAAAGTGGTGAATAGGACAAAAATATGTTTTATGTTTCCATTCATCTTTAAAATAGCCTCTCGACACTGTTAGCTTGTGACCGGACAATTACTTGGCACATAACCCATGCGGACACCAACCTTGACAGAATTAGAGGAAATTCTTCTCCAAGGATGAAGTGTTCTTGAACAATTCACTGGAAGCATTAGATACAAATTCGCTCTTTTTTCTCTAACTCATGCATGCCAACTTGCTTGCTTACTCATTTTCATGGTTATAAATGGTTTTGCTTGTTTCCTGTTTCATTTCCACAATTATCCCCCTGTGGTTCAGATCAGTTAAGCAGAAGATGGAGGTATTCCACATACTTGTAATTCAGGTCTTCTCAGAGCATTTTTCTGGGTTATTTTAGAGGGTGCTTACATGGTGTCAGCAATAGCCTACATAATTCTTCTAGTGTCATAACATCTGTAAAAAAAAAAAAAAGCCCCATTTAGATCACTTTTCTTGCTGAACAAAACACATTCTCTGAGCATGGATTACAGTTATAAAGAATAGCATTTATTCCAGCCTAACCCTAGGCTTCCTATGCTCAAGTAATAGAGTGAATGATTTGTTTACTTAGGGAGACTGTTAGCTGCCATTCTAGATATTCAAGGGGTATAGTAGAAACATCTTCAGCACCCCCACCCCACCCGCCCACTGCCAAATGACAATGCTATATGTGAGGAGAAGAATGGGGGTACAATCCTGAGAATTTCTTGAGAAGCACAATGCCCTTAACTACTCCCACCTAACCTGTTCCCCAAGGAAACAGACACACAGACTCTCATATCCTTTCCCTGTAGAGTTATGTCAAGGAACATTTTTGAACTCAGTCTCCTGAACTCATTCTCTTGGGTCTTGCCTGTTCTCATTCTTTCAGACTTCTAGCTTCAGATCCCATTGATCTACCTGGCCTTGGCCTTGATGCTTTAGACTTTCCCTTGCCTTCCAGCATATTCATGTGTAGGCTGACTGCTCCTCTCTGATTTTATGTTCTGCTGCCATGGGTAACTTTTACCTTTGTGTGGCTTCAGATTTCTCCCTGCTCCTTATCCAGAAGCTAGCTAATTACTGGTGCTCATCACCAGCCATAGCCTCAAGGAACTATGGCCAGGGTCAGAGTTAAGGGAAGGGGAGGCTGCAGAGAAAAGAAAATGCTTTTTCTTCATCCTCCTTTGTTCAAATCATGGCCATGAGCATCTGTAAGCTATGTGCAGAATTCTAGCAATTGGTGCATGCCTGGGGAGAAAGAGATTTAGAAGGAGGAGCTTTCTTATTCATTTACCTAAGACTTATTTTAAGCCTCTTTCCTTTCACTGTATAAAGTAGATCACTCTCTGATGATATCCATGCATTTACCTTTTACTCATACAAATGTATCTCTGTGGCTGCTGTGCTCAGTGACAATTTGGGAAGGATTGAACTAAGGTTGCCTTCCCTGTACGCTTTCTGTGGCTTTCTTTGTGCTTTGTTTTCACCATAGCAGGGGCAGGACCACCAGATTGTCATCCCCAAAGCAAGCCAACTTCAAGAGGAGAACTTGAGAAGCCCTGTCCACTGGGAATGTGCTCATGAGTGGTCACCCTTCACCACCTCTTCTGGTGGCTTACATAGTGTCCTGTTTTGCACTCATGAGTGGCACGGGCATGTGGAAATCAGGAGCCAGACAAACCAGCTCAGAAAGCACTCATGGTTATTACAAAAGTGGGATTCAATATCTCACAAAATTTTAACTTTACAAAGAGTTAGATTTTAGCATTCTATTCCTTCAAAGAGTATCAAATGAAAATGTCATCTTCTGCAGTGTTATAATAAGCATGGATCTTTTGAACATATTGGGCAGACTTTAACGTAAATGATGACAGTGGGGTCATTCCCCTGTTAGAAGTTTTAGTTTGCAGTCTGAGAATTGTTATATTATTATACAGTTCAGAGTGACATTGAATCCATTCATTTTTGCAGCACCAGAGCAAAAAAAAAAAAAAAGTCTTTTAATGTCTTCCTAAGGACTCCCACTAGTAACAGTTTTAATCAAGGTGAAAATATATTTATGCTATCTAAAGTTTTAGATTAAGTTTGCTTTGGAAAGATCTTTCAAAAGAAGAATTGTTTGAAGCTTCTAGTTGATTTAAAATTTATTATAATTTCAAAGGAGTTATCATTTTTTTACCCCTTACCCATGGCACAGAAGACATTAGCATTCCCAGGCAACATTGGTAAAGTTAGATTTTCACTGTGAGAAGTATACTTATAAATAATGCAGGCTCTTTCTCTTATCTCTATTATTAGAGATGGCTTAGTGCTATTGAAACTACAGGAAAATTATAAATTGATATAACTTTGAGAGAGGATAGCCCCCTGCAAGAAAAGTTGACTCATAATCTCCACTTTGGCATTGACCCTTTAAATCAGTTCCAATCACTGTTAGCCACACTTATGCTGCTCTGCTAAAAGAAAAAAAATTGAAACCACTGTTGTTTGAGTGATTCAATACCAATTTTTGGAGCAATTGCTATATGCGTCGGGGACTGTGCTGGGCCCCAGGGACAGAGCAGAGAACAAAAAGGCAGGAGTCTGCTCTCATAAACCGGTGAAACAACATACCCAGATGACTCAAAGCCAAGAATCAAATCAACCCTACAGATGTTTTCGTCCTTGCCTTTTCCTGCATCTAATGAACTCCTGGCTCTACATCCAAACTGTGGGGATCGCTCCCGTTTGCGGTACTTAGCTGTACCGCAGCCATTTTGAGCTTGAGCCCATACACGTTTCACCTCTCCCCTGGAGGCTGTTGAGCTGAGGGAAAGGGTGAAGTGTTGATGCATGACTTCTGCAGAATATTTTGGCTACTGACACGAAGAACAGGACGTGCCATGGCAGTTTCATGAGTCATTGT